>JASTWF010000979.1:0-140000 GCA_030390025.1 Squalus acanthias | reverse complement strand
TGAGAGAGAATGTGTGAGAGAGAGTGTGATAGAGAGAGTGTGTGTGTGAGAGAGTGTGAGAGAGAGAGAGTGAGAGAGAGAGAGTGTGTGAGAGAGAGAGTGTGAGAGAGAGAGAGAGTTGTGAGAGAGAATGTGTGAGAGAGAGTGTGAGAGAGAGAGTGTGGTGAGAGAGAGAGAGTGTGAGAGAGAGAGAGTGTGTGAGAGAGAGAGTGTGAGAGAGTGTGTGTGAGTAAGAGAGAGTGAGTGTGCGAGTGTGTGAGAGAGAGAGTGTGTGTGTGTGTGAGAGAGAGAGTATGTGAGAGAGAGTGAGTGTGAAAGTGTGTGTGTGAGAGAGTGTGTGTGAGAGAGTGTGAGAGAGAGAGTGTGTGAGAGAGAGTGTGAGAGAGAGAGTGAGTGTGTGAAAGAGAGTGAGTGTGCGAGTGTGTGTGAGAGAGAGAGTGTGAGAGAGAGAGTGTGTGTGAGAGAGAGTGTGTGTGAGTGAGAGAGAGTGTATGTGAGAGAGTGTGGGTGAGAGAGAGAGTGTGAGAGAGAGCGTGTGTGTGAGAGAGAGAGTGTGAGAGAGAGAGTGTGTGTGTGAGAGAGAGCATGTGAGAGAGAGAGTGTATGAGAGAGAACTGTCAGTAGGAGAGCATTTTGGTGACAGTGACCATAATTCGGTGAGATTTAAGGTAGTCATGGAAAAGGACAAAGATGGACTGGAAATAAAGGTTCTAAATTGGGGGAAGGCCGATTTTAATATGATAAGGCAGGATCTGGCCAAAGTGGACTGGGATCAGCTACTTGTAGGAAAATTCACATCAGAGCAGTGGGAGTCTTTCAGAAAGGAAATAGAGAGAGTACAATGCCAACATGTTCCTGTAAAGGTCAAGGGTGGGACCAACAAGCCCAGGGAACCCTGGATGTCAAGAGGTATACAAGAATGGATTAGGGAAAAAAAGGGAAGCTTTTGGCAGATACAAAGGACTAAAAACAGTGGAAGCCCTAGAGGAGTATAGGAAGTGCAGGGGGGTACTTAAAAAATAAATTAGGAGCGCGAAGAGGGGGCATAAAAAACACTGGCGGGCAAAATAAAGGAAAATCCCAAGGTGTTTTATAAGTATATTAAGGGCAAGAGGATAACCAGGGAAAGAGTAGGGCCCATTAGGGACTAAAGTGGCAATCTGTGTGTAGAGCCGGAAGATGTAGGTGATGTTTTAAATGAATATTTTGCATCTGTGTTCACTATGGAGAAGGACGATGTAGGCATAGAAATCAGGCAGGGGGATTGTGATATACTTGAACAAATTAGTATTGAGAGGGAGGAGGTACTAGCGGTTTTAGCGGGCTTAAAAGTGGATAAATCCCCAGGCCCAGACGAGATGTATCCCAGGCTGCTGTGTGAGGCAAGGGAGGAGATTGCAGGGGCTCTGACACAAATTTTCAGAACCTCTCTGGCTACAGGGGAGGTGCCAGAGGACTGGAGGACAGCTAACGTAGTACCGTTGTTCAAGAAGGGTAGTAGGGATAAACCAGGGAATTACAGGCCAGTGAGCCTAACATCAGTGGTAGGGAAATTATTGGAAAAAATTCAGAGGGACAGAATTAGTCTCCACTTGGAGAGGCAAGGATTAATCAAGGATAGTCAGCATGGCTTTGTCAGGGGGAGATCATGTCTCACCAATTTGATTGAATTTTTCGAGGGGGTGACTAGGTGTGTGGATGAGGGTAGTACAGTTGATGTAGTCTACATGGACTTCAGTAAGGCTTTTGACAAAGTCCCGCATGGGAGACTGGTCAAGAAGGTAAGAGCCCATGGGAGCCAGGGCAATTTGGCACATTGGATCCAAAATTGGCTTAGTGGCAGGTGGCAGAGGGTGATGGTCGAAGGTTGTTTTTGTGACTGGAAGCCTGTGTCCAATGGTGTACCGCAGGGATCAGTGCTGGGTCCCTTGCTGTTTGTAGTGTACATTAATTATTTAGATATGAACGTAGGAGGTATGATCAGTAAGTTCGCAGATGACACAAAAATTAGTGGAATGGTAAATAGCGAGGAGGGAAGCCTCAGTCTACAGGACGTTATAGACGGGTTGGTTAGATGGGCAGAACAGTGGCAAATGGAATTTAACCCTGAAAAGTGTGAGGTGATGCATTTTGGGAGGACTAACAAGGCAAGGGAATACACAATGAATGGTAGGACCCTAGGAAGGACAGAGGATCAGAGGGACCTTGGTGTGCATGTACATAGATCCCTGAAGGCAGCAGGACAGGTAGATAAGGTGGTTAAAAAGGCATATGGGATACTTGCCTTCATTAGCCGAGGCATAGAATATAAGAGCAGGGAGGTTATGATGGAGCTGTACAAAACGTTAGTTAGGCCACAGCTGGAATACTGTGTGCAGCTCTGGTCGCCACACTATGGGAAGGATGTGATTGCATTGGAGAGGGTGCAGAGGAGATTCACCAGGATGTTACCTGGGCTGCAGCGCTTCAGCTATGAAGAGAGACTGGACAGGCTGGGGTTGTTTTCCTTAGAGCAGAGAAGGCTGAGGGGGGACCTGATTGAGGTGTACAAAATTATGAGGGGCATAGATAGGGTAGATAGAAAGGAACTTTTCCCCTTAGTAGAGGGGTCAATAACCAGGGGGCATAGTTTCAATGTAAGGGGCAAGAGGTTTAGAGGGGATTTGAGGAAAAACTTTTTCACCCAGAGGGTGGTTGGAATCTGGAACTCACTGCCTGAAAGGGTGGTACAGGCAGAAACCCTCACAACATTCAAGAAGCATTTGGATGAGCACTTGAAACGCCATAGCATACAAGGCTACGGACCAAGTGCTGGAAAATGGGATTAGAATAGACAGGGTTTAATGGCCGGCGCGGACACGATGGGCCGAAGGGCCTCTTTCGGTGTTGTATAACATGACTCTATGAGAGAGAGAGTGTGAGAGAGAGAGAGAGTGTGTGTGTGAGAGAGAGAGAATGTGAGAGAAAGACCCCGCTAAGAAAGCCCTATTCAGCCTGCGCCTCACAAACAACCTGACTCCTCCCAGTGATGCAGAGACACAAAGTGTCCACAGCGCCTGGTCTGCACTCAAGGCCTCCATAATCAGCTCCTGTGAAGAGACGCTCGGTCACTCGACCAGGAAACACCAAGACTGGTTCAACGAGAACGACCAGGAGATCCAGGAGCTAATAAGCCGCAAGCGCAAGGCATTCCTGATCTGGAAACAGCAACAGAACTCGAGAGCAAGAAAGCAGCTCTACAGACGCCTGAAGGCCGAGGTCTAACAAAAAACTCGCGACCTAAAGAACAGATGGTGGGTGGAGAAAGCGCAGGAGATCCAGCAGCTAGCCGACAACCGCGACGTGCGTGGATTCTTTAACGCAGTCAAGACCACCTACGGCCCAAGCACCCAAGGTCCTACCCCACTGTGGGCCAAGAACGGAGAGGTACTCATCAAGGACAGAGAGGCAGTCAGTGCCCGCTGGAAGGAGCACTTCGAAGATCTCCTTAACCGCGACTCTGTCTTCGACGCGAGTGTCCTCAACTCCATCCCGCAACATGCTACCCGCCACCATCTCAGCACAACCCCAGTCAGGCATGAGGTTGAAAAGGCCACCGACAACTGAAAAACAAGGCCTCAGGAGCAGATGGAATCCCCGCCGAGGCACTAAAGCATGGCAGAGAAGCACTACTGGCGCGAATTCATGAACTCATTTCTCTTATGTGGAAGGAGGAGAGCATGCCAGGGGATCTCAGAGACGTCGTAATTGTGACCATCTTCAAGAAAGGTGACAAGTCCGATTGCGGTAATTACAGAGGAGTTTGCCTGCTGTCTGCCACAGGGAAAGTCATTGCAAGAATCCTCCTCAATCGCCTTCTCCCAGTGGCCGAAGAGCTCCTCCCAGAGTCGCAATGCGGATTCCGCCCACTAAGGGGCACAATGGACATGATCTTCACTGCACGTCAATTAGAAGAGAAATGCAGGGAACAGCACCAACCGCTGTACATGGCCTTCTTTGATCTGAAAAAGGCCTTTGACACTGTCAACCGTGAGGGATTATGGAGTGGCCTCCTCAAATTCGGCTGCCCTCAAACGTTTGTCACCATCCTCCGCCTGCTTCACAACGACATGCAAGCCGTGATCCTGACCAACGGTTCCACCACAGACCCAATTCACGTACAAACCGGGGTGAAGCAAGGCTGTGTCATCGCACCAACACTCTTCTCGATCTTCCTTGCTGCAATGCTCCATCTCGCCCTCAGTAAGCTCCCCGCTGGAGTGGAGCTAATTTACAGAACAAACGGGAAACTGTTCAACCTCCGTTGCCTCCAGTCCAGATCCAAGGTCGTCCCATCCTCTGTCGTCGAATTACAGTATGCAGACGACGCTTGCGTCTGCGCTCACTCGGAGGTCGAACTCCAAACCATCGTCAACACCTTCACCGAAGCGTACGAGAGCATGGGCCTTCCACTAAACATCCGTAAGACAAAGGTCCTCTACCAACCTGCCCCCGCCACACAGTACTGCTCCCCGATTATCAAAATCCACGACAAGGCTTTGGACAACGTGGACCACTTTCCATACCTCGGGAGCCTACTGTCAACAAGGGCAGACGTCGATGACTAAGTCCAACACTGCCTTCAGTGTGCCAGTGCAGCCTTCGGTCGCCTGAGGAAGAGAGTGTTTGAAGACCAGGACCTCAAACCCAGCATCAAGCTCATGGTCTACAGAGCAGTAGTGATACCCCCCCTCCTGTATGCTTCAGAGACATGGACCATGTACAGCAGGCACCTCAAAGCACTGGAGAGGTACCACCAACGCTGCCTTCGCAAGATCCTGCAAATCCATTGGCAGGATAGGCGCACCAATGTCAGTGTTCTCGCTCAGGCCAATATCCCCAGCATTGAAGCTTTGACCACGCTCGATCAGCTCCGATGGACAGGTCACATTGTCCGCATCCCTGATACGAGACTCCCAAAACAGGCGCTCTACTCGGAGCTCCAACACGGCAAGAGAGCCCCAGGTGGGCAGAAGAAACGTTTCAAGGACACCCTCAAAGCCTCTTTGAAAAAGTGCAACATCCCCACCGACACCTGGGAATCCCTGGCCCAAGACCGCATAAAGTGAAGGAGAAGCATCCGGGAAGGCGCCGAACACCTCGAGTCTCTTCGCCGGGAGCAAGCGGAAGCCAAGCGCAGGCAGCACACGTCAACCCAAGCACCCCACCCACCCGCCCCTTCAACCACCGTCTGCCCCACCTGTGACAGAGACTGTAGGTCCCGCATTGGACTCATCAGTCACCTGAGAACTCATTTTTAATGTGGAAGCAAGTCATCCTCGGTTCCGAGGGACTGCCTAAGAAGAAGTGTGTGTGAGATAGAGAGTGTGTGTGTGTGTGAGAGAGAGAGTGTGTGAGAGAGAGAGTGTGTGTGAGAGAGTGTGAGAGAGTGTGTGTGTGAGAGAGAGTGTGAGTGTGAGAAGAGTAATGAAGGATATTTCCCAGCAGGCTGCAGCATTGACCAACATGTCTCGCCTCTACCTCCATCCACTGCAGGTTTCACAGATGCTGACAGACAGCTCAGTGAGTGTGTGCTTGTGCAAGAGTCTAACGTCAATAACTGGTTGTAGTGTAAATAACTTCTATCCTCAATTTGGAGCAGTTATTGCACAGTGCGTCCAAGAGATGGCATTTGGGTTCGCAATGCTTACCAGTAAATGGCTCATCTTCCATCTTAAAGAAAAACAACCGCCAAGTTTAACTAAAATCCTGGAACCCTGTTGCCTGGACTGTATTTCAGAGTGTTGCAATCTCAATCATCATTTCTGTTCTCCCATTTCAACTGGATAAAAACAATTACTTTATTTTTAGCATATAAAGATTATCCGTTTCACATATTAAATGTATTTTAATCTATCATAGAATCCTAGAAATTTATGGCACAGAAGGAGGACATTTGGTCCATCGTGTCTGTGCTGGCCGACAAAGAGCTATCCAGCCTAATCCCACTTTCCAGCTCTCGGTCCGTAGCCTTGTAGGTTACGGCACTTCAAGCGCATATCCAAGTACTTTTTAATTGCGATGAGGGTCTCTGCCTCTCCCACCCTTTCAGGCAGCGAGTTCCAGACCCCCACCACCCTCTGGGTGAAAACAGTTCTCCTCAACTCCACAAAGAAAACAACCCCAGCCTATCCAATCTTTCCTCATCGCTAAAACTCCCCAGCCCAGGCAACACCCTCGTCAATCTTAATTCCGCCCTCGCAAATAAAGTCAAATATTTGTTTTAGAATGCATCACCTGCAGCACTTCAAATACTACCTGGAAATGGAGTTTAATTAGCCTGATTATTGCCTTTAATTAAAGTAGCGCTGGCTGACCATTTCCACAACAACCTCAAGGAATAGTCACCTGCAGATTTACCCAAGGTCAAAACACAGTGGGAAATGCAACCTTTCACATTCCCTCCACCTCAGATGTCAGAATGGAAAAAGGAGGGGTGCCGACTCTATTCTGGCCCTTATCAACGTGCCGTGATCCTGTTTCCATGCTGAGATCAGCTATACCGTCACATGCCTCTGATGTGCAGAGCTGGTAAACAAGCCCGTGCTCCTCGGACACAGATCAGTTTGCTCAGGTTCCAGCCGTTACTATAAATATGTGAAGCATGCTAAAGCCGGGGAAATGGCTAAAAATACCAGCCACCGCCTGCCTACCTGGGAGCCAAAGATGGTCACGCGCTGTAAATTCCCGTTCCACATCCGAATGATTGAACTTCTAAGCATTTCACTGACATTCACCTCGCCATCACAAAGATGATGCAAGTTCCCTGGGGAATTTTGCTCAAAGGTGTCTCGCAAGCTCTGAATTCTTTACACAGGGTCAAGGTAATTTGCTGTCCAACTTTGAATGCTAAACAGTTGTCACATTTTGTCAGGGTCTTTAACTTGTTGACGGGCACTATTAGTACTGGCTCAACCACATCATCTAAAAAACAAAATATTTTAAAGGAAGACTTGCATTTATTTCACACCTTTCAAAGTCCCAAAGCGCTTTACAGTCAATGAAGTACTTTTTGAAGTGTAGTCACTGTTGTAATGTAGGAAACACGACAGCCAATTTACACACAGCAAGCTCCCACAAACAGCAATGTGATAATGACCAGATAAGGGATAAATATTGGCCCAGGACACCGGGGATAACTCTCCTGCTCTTCTTCGAAATAGTGTCATGGAATCTTTTACATCCAACTGAGAGAACAGACGGGGCCTCGGCTCAACATCTCATCTGAAAGACGGCACCTCAGACAGTGCAGCGCTCCCTCAGTACTGCCCCTCCGACAGTGCAGCGCTCCCTCAATACTGCCTCTCCGACAGTGCGGCGCTTCCTTAGTACTGCCCCTCCGACAGTGCAGCGCTCCCTCAGTACTGCCCCTCCGACAGTGCGGCGCTTCCTTAGTACTGCCCCTCCGACAGTGCAGCGCTCCCTCAGTACTGCCCCTCCGACAGTGCGGCGCTCCCTCAATACTGCCCCTCCGACAGTGCAGCGCTCCAGCAGTACTGCCCCCTCCGACAGTGCAGCGTTCCCTCAGTACCGCCCCTCCGACAGTGCAGCACTCCCTCAGTACTGCCCCTCCGACAGTGCAGCACTCCCTCAGTACTGCACTGGGAGTGTCATATTTTAGATTTTGTGTTCAAGTCTATGGAGTGGGGACTTGAAGCCACAACCTTTTGACTGAGAAGCGAGAGTGCTTCCCACTGAGTACGGCTGACACCTGAATGGTAATTCTATTTCGTAAGAATCGGGTAAAATTTTTCCTTCTCCTCATCCGTGTTGTCGGAATTACACCCTGTTCTCCCAATACTGCCATGGCAACTGTAATGTGCTGCGTTTGAATTTTGGATACCTGTAACAGTAATCACTAAACGGCAGTCCTGTCCAAATGCAACAAGGCCGCCAGAAATGACCGCTTCGTGCACCTTGTGAAGATTAGCCTGAAAGTGATTAAGTTATTTGGTGTCTCAGTTCACCTGATATTTAAAATGTTTGCAACACTGAGTGACGTAAGAAAACTACTAGGCACTTGGTCTAAGCGTTAAACAAAGCTTTAATCAACTGTTTTACAACATGGAGATCGAGTTGTGTCCTTCCATAGTTCCTGTTAAGAATGTCCTGCGCAAGCTGGGCCCGTGCCCGAGTATTTATACTCTCCCTGGACAGCGCCACCAGCAGGCCACTCAGTATTATTTCATAAGTCTTTCTTTCATGAATGACAGATTCATGTCACTGAGTACAGTTTTTGTAATACTTACCCGAATGTGGGGTTGGGAGGGGCAGGCTTGCTCCTTCCAGTCCCATATTAAAACCACGTGGGCCGTTTCCCTGACTCCCCGACCCCCCGACCCCGCTCCCGACCCCCTGACCCCCCGACCCCGCTCCCGACCCCGCTCCCGACCCCCCGACCCCGCTCCTGATCCCCCCGACCCCGCTCCTGATCCCCCCGACCCCGCTGCCAACCCCCCGACCCCTCCGACCCCGCTCCTGATCCCCTCGACCCCCCGACCCCGCTCCTGATCCCCCCCGACCCCCCGACCCCGCTCCTGATCCCCCCCGACCCCCCGTCCCCGCTCCTGATCCCCCCGACCCCGCTCCTGATCCCCCCGACCCCGCTCCTGATCCCCCGACCCCGCTCCTGATCCCCCCGTCCCCGCTCCTGATCCCCCCGTCCCCGCTCCTGATCCCCCCGTCCCCGCTCCTGATCCCCCGTCCCCGCTCCTGATCCCCCCGTCCCCGCTCCTGATCCCCCCGACCTCCGACCCCGCTCCAGACCCCCCGTCCCCGCTCCTGATCCCCCCGACCCCGCTCCCGACCCCGCCGACCCCGCTCCAGACCCCCCGACCCCACTCCTGATCCCCCCGACCCCCCGACCCCGCTCCTGATCCCCCCGACCCCGCTCCCGACCCCCCCGACCCCGCTCCCGACCCCCCCGACCCCCCGACCCCGCTCCTGATCCCCCCGACCCCCCGACCCCGCTCCTGATCCCCCCGACCCCCCGACCCCGCTCCCGACCCCCCGACCCCACTCCCGACCCCCCGACCCCGCTCCCGACCCCCCGACCCCGCTCCCGACCCCGCCATCCCCTCTCCGACCCCCCCGACCCGCTCCCGACCCCCCGACCCCGCTCCCGACCCCCCGACCCCGCTCCCGACCCCGCCGTCCCCGCTCCCGACCCCCCCGACCCCGCCTCCCGCTCCCGACCCCACCGTCCCCGCTCCCGACCCCCCGACCCCGCCGTCCCCGCTCCCGACCCCCCCGACCCCACTCCCGACCCCCCCGACCCCGCTCCCGACCCCGCCGTCCCCGCTCCCGACCCCCTGACCCCGCCGTCCCCGCTCCCGACCCCCCTGACCCCTCTCCCGACCCCCCGACCCCGCCGTCCCCGCTCCCGACCCCCCCGACCCCGCTTCCAACCCCCCGACCTCGCCGTCGCCGCTCCCGACCCCCCCGACCCCTCTCCCGACCCCCCGACCCTGCCGTCCCCGCTCCCGACCCCCCCGACCCCGCTTCCGACCCCCCGACCCCGCTCCTGACCCCCCACTGACCACCGCATCAGCCACACGGAGAATAGTCCATTAGGATAGGAGATTCCGGCAGCTCACCTTTCAAATACTTATACAGGTCCCTTTTTCTAAATGATGCTCCAGTCTCCGCCTCCATGGCCCCTTGCGGTAAAGCATTCCCTGTTCTGAAGCCCCTCAGTGAAAAAATATATCTTCTAACTTCCCCTTCGTTCTGCTCACCACGATCCTCAACCTAACTCTCCTCGTCCTGGAAGAAGTTAAACGTTTTCTTCCCATCGTATCCTTACGATGTAACATAAAGTGCTTTCATTGTGTATTTGACCAGTCATATTGTCTTTTCAACAACAATTTGCATTTATATAGCGTCTTTAACACAGTAAAACATCCCCTGGCACTTCACAGGAGCGTTTATCAAACAAAGCTTGACACCAAGCCACATAAGGAGATATTAGGACTGATGGTAGGTTTTAAGGAGCGTCTTAAAGGAGGAGAGAGAGGCGGAGAGGTTTAGGGAGGGAATTCCAGAGCTTGGGGCCCAGGCAGCTGAAGGCACGGCCGCCAATGGTGGAGCGATTAAAATCGGGGGATGCACAAGAGGCCAGAATTGGAGGAGCGCAGAGATCTCGGAGGGTTGTGGGGCTGGAGGAGGTTACAGAGATAGGGAGGGGCGAGGCCATGGAGGGATTTGAACACAAAGGATGGGAATTTTAAAAATCGAGGCGTTGCTTAACTGGGAGCCAATGTAGGTCAGCGAGCACAGGGGGTGATGGTGAACGGGACTTGGTGTACGTTAGGACACGGGCAGCTGAGTTTTGGATGATCTCATTGAAACATATAAGATTGTGAAGGGGTTGGATCGGGTGGATGCGGGGAGGATGTTCCCGATGATGGGTGAAACTAGAACTAGGGGACATAGTCTTAGAATAAGGGGCTGCTCTTTCAAAACTGAGATGAGAAGGAACTATTTCACTCAGAGGGTGGTAGGTCCATGGAATATGCTGCCCCAAAAAGCTGTAGAAGCTACATCATTACATAAATTTAAAACAGAAATAGACAGTTTCCTAGAAGTAAAGAGAATTAAGGGTTACGGGGAGCGGGCAGGAATTTGGACATGAGTCTAGGTTCGGATCGGTCATGGCCCTGTGGGTAGCGTAGCGGGCCCAGGGACCGTGTAGCCTGATCCTGCTCCTATTTCGTGTGTCCAATTCTGTTAGGTTCAGGAGATGGTTCTGTGATAGTAGATTGGCGGTTAGGATCAGATCAGCCATGATCTTATTGAATGGCGGAGCAGGCTCGAGGGGCCAATTGGCCTACTCCTGCTCCTATTTCTTATGTTCTTATGTTCTTATGTTCTAAGTTTACGTAGGGTGGAATGTGGGAGGCCAGCCAGGAGTGTGTTGGAATAGTCAAGTCTGGAGGTAGCAAAGGCATGGATGAGGGTTTCAGCAGCGGATGAGCTGAGGCCGGGGCGGAGATGGGTGATGTTACGGAGGTGGAAGTATTCGACATGTTTTATTCACAGCAGTTTTAAGCTGCTACACACCGATCGAACTGTAGTTTGTGGTGCTCGATGGAAACAAGCAGTTTCATTTGACATTGTCAACCTTGGTGTTATATTTGACCCCGAGATGAGCTTCCGACCACATATCCGCAGCTTCACTAAGACCGCCTGTTTCCACCTCCGTAACATCGCCTGTCTCCGCCCTTGCCTCAGCTCATCTGCTGCTGAAACCCTCATCCATGCCTTTGTTACCTCGAGACTCGACTATTCCAACGCACTCCTGGCCGGCCTCCCACATTCCACCCTACGTAAACTTGAGGTCATCCAAAACTCTGCTGGCTGTGTCCTAACTCGCACCAAGTCCCGTTCGCCTATCACCCCCCTGTGCTCGCTGACCTACATTGGCTCCCGGTCCGACAACACCTCAATTTTAAAATTCTCAACCTTGTTTTCAAATCCCTCCACGGCCCTCGCCCCTCCCTATCTCTGTCACCTCCTCCAGCCCTACAACCCTCCGAGATCTCTGCGCTCCTCTAATTCTGGCCTCTTGCGCATCCTCGATTTCCATCGCTCCACCATTGGTGGCCGTGCCTTCAGCTGCCTGGGCCCCGAGCTCTGGAATTCCCTCCCTAAACCTCTCCGCCTCTCTACCTCTCTTGCCTTCTTTAAGACGCTCCTTAAAACCGACCTCTTTGACCAAGCTGTCCTAGTATCTCTTTATGTGGCTCGGTGTCAACATGTTGCTTTATGAAACTCCTGTGAAGCGCCTTGGGACGTTTTACTACGTTAAAGTTGCTATATAAATACAAGGTGTTGTTGCTTGTCGAGCTGATCTCTGTGTGGATCATTCTCCCTTGACTGTGACACAGATGAGAAAATTGCACACGCTCTCGTTCCGGGACTCTTGTTCCAACTGGTACATATGGTGAGGTGCTGCCGAGTGGATGAAATTCCTCATCTGATGCCTTGCTGCCTGAATGGATCCACAAGGACCTTCACTGTTCTGTCACTCGGCTATTAACATACGAATAATGTTTGCGCCAATAATGGGAGGCTGTGTGTGGACAAGAGCATTATAGTCTTGAAAGTTGCTGAGAGATGATAATGAGCAGGACATTGACTTTGTGCCTGAGAATTGCCACCTTACCTCAGTGCCAGGATTTGAGAGTCCTTTCAACAAGCTTCAGTCAAATGCCACAGAGACACAAGAGAATATTCAGTACGTGGAACTCACCCCATCACGTGCTCAGGCTGCGCGGACATTGTGTGCTCCGAGTATGAAAAACCGTGACACTGTGTCCAGACTTGTTATTTTTCGGTGCTTTGGCACGTTAACAAGAAAGGTTTCTGTAGGTCAGTCATTTAAAAAGAATAAGCTACATAGAATCGCACAGCACAGGAGGAGGCCATTCGGCCCATCGTGCCTGTGCCAGCTCTTTGTAAAAGCTCT
The DNA here is from genome assembly GCA_030390025.1 of Squalus acanthias. Taxonomy (NCBI): domain Eukaryota; kingdom Metazoa; phylum Chordata; class Chondrichthyes; order Squaliformes; family Squalidae; genus Squalus; species Squalus acanthias. The sequence goes on along the minus strand of JASTWF010000979.1, from coordinate 127,492 downwards.
CCAATTGGTCCCACTCCCCCCTGCTATAGAATCGCACAGCACAGAAGGAGGCCGTGTTTTGGGATATTGATGGATGGATTTATATTCAAGGACATTTGTCCGATGTCTTTGCTAAAAAGCTGTTCCGTTCAAATACAGTCCCCGCCATTAAAGCAAATACTCAAATGATTATTTTTGTTAAGTAAAAAGAAATTCAAAATCTGCAATTGTTTATTGAATTCATTCTTGTTAACAGAATAATTGATGCTGTAGATTCCATGCTTGCTAAGTGTGCACATTTTTGGAGCGCATCGCACAATTTACCCATTTATAGCCAAGACCTCAAAACCACCTTCTGTACAAGAAGCTGGGTGATTTTTGTGTTCCACGTTCACCTGTAGCATCAGCCCTGTACTGGGATCAGATTGGCTCGGTATTCACTGTGCAGTGACCTACCCCGCTGACGGCGCACATTGGGAGGTAGGATTGCCCCAGTTGCTGCGGCAGCCATTTAAAGGGAAGTAGCCATTCACAGCGCAGGTGAAAGAAATTGGACTGCCAAATGGAATTAATAGGCAAGGGATGGAGCGGTGCAGGAACTGAATGTCTCCTCCACTCTCTGACAGATGGTGAACTGGAGATAGGAAGTAGGAAGTGGGTGCAAGCACGGCTACTCTGTTTGGCACTCTTGCCAGAGGAGAGCAGCACAATCTGCCTATTCGGAAGTGGCAGGCAACCCACAAGATCTGCAGAAGGTCGCAGAGGAAGATTGCTGATTTTAGGAAAGATGACAAGGTAAGGCCCTCCAACAGTACCATGTATCGGGTAGATGACCTAAGTATACATGCCTTAAAATAAGAACATAAGAAATAGGAGGAGGAGCAGGTCATTCGGCCCCTCGAGCCTGCTCCGCCATTCAATAAGATCATGGCTGATCTTCGACCTCAACTCCACCTTCCCGCCCAATCCCCATATCCCTCAATTCCCCTGGAGTCCAAAAATCTATCGATCTCAGCCTTGAATATACTCAACGACTGAGCATCCACATCTTCCAAAATTCTATAGATTATGGAACAGTTCCTGCAGATTCGAGGGTGGCAAATGAAACCCCACTATTTAAAAAAGGAGGGAGAGAGAAAACAGGGAACTACAGACTGGTTAGCCTAACATCAGTAGTAGGGAAAATGCTAGAGTCTATTTTAAAGGATGTGATAACAGGACACTTAGAACATATCAATGGGATTAGACAAAGTCAACATGGATTTATGAAAGGGAAATCGTGTTTGACAAACCTACTGGAGTTTTTTGAGGCTGTAGCTGGTAGAATAGATAAGGGAGAACCAGTGGATGTGGTGTATTTGGATTTTCAGAAGGCCTTTGATAAAGTCCTACATACGAGGTTAGTGTGCAAAATTAAAGCACATGGGATTGGGGGTAATATACTGGCATGGATTGAAAATTGGTTAACAGACAGGAAACAGAGAGTAGGAATAAATGGGTCTTTTTCGGGGTGGCAGGCGGTGACTAGTGGGGTACCGCAGGGATCAGTGCTTGGGCCCCAGCTATTCACAATATATATCAATGATTTGGATGAGGGAACCAAATGTAATATTTCCAAGTTTGCTGACGACACGAAACTAGGTGGGATTGTGAGTTGTGAGGAGGATGCAAAGAGGCTTCGAGGCGATTTAGACAAGTTGAGTGAGTGGGCAAGTACATGGCAGATGCAGTATAACGTGGATAAATGTGAAGTTATCCACTTCGGTAGGAAAAACAGAAAGGTAGAGTATTATTTAAATGGTGATAGACTGGGAAATGTTGATGTACAAAGGGACCTGGGTGTCCTTGTACACCAGTCACTGAAAGCAAACATGCAGGTGCAGCAAGCAGTTAGGAAGGCAAATGGTATGTTGGCCTTCATTGCAAGAGGATTTGAGTACAGGAGCAAGGATGTCTTACTACAGTTATACAGGGCCTTGGTGAGACCACACCTGGAGTACTGTGTGCAGTTTTGGTCTCCTTACCTAAGAAAAGATATACTTGCCATAGAAAGAGTGCAGCGAAGGTTCACCAGACTGATTCCTGGGATGGCAGGACTGTCGTATGAGGAGAGATTGAGTCAACTAGGCCTGTATTTACTAAAGTTTAGAAGAATGAGAGGGGATCTCATTGAAATGCATAAAATTCTGACAGGGCTAAACAGACTGGATGCAGGGAGGATGTTTCCCCTGGTTGGGGGGGTCTAGAACGAGGGGTCACAGTCTCAGGATACGGGGTAGGACATTTAGGACTGAGATGAGGAGAAATTTCTTCACTCAGAGGGTGGTGAACCTGTGGAATTCTCTACCACAGAAGGCTGTGGAGGCCAAGTCACTGAATATATTTAAGAAGGAGATAGATATATTTCTAGACACAAAAGGCATCAAGGGGTATGGGGAGAGAGCGGGAATATGGTATTGAGATAGAGGATCAGCCATGATCATATTGAATGGCGGAGCAGGCTCGAAGGGCTGAATGGCCTACTCCTGCTCCTATTTTTCTATGTATTTCTACGTTTCTATGTAGAGAATTCCAAAGATTCACCACCCTCTGAGTGGTAAACTGGCATGTAAACAGTAAGCGGGTAGTAAGAGGTGGGGTGGAGCCTATTAGAGACAAAGAAGGTCATATAAGCTTAGAGGCGCAGGGCAAGGCTAGAATACTCAATGAGTACTTTGTAAAGGTGTTTACTAAGGAGGTGGATGCTGACAAAATATCGGTAGAAGTGGAAAAGGTAGAAGCAATGGAAGGGGTGAGAATTGATAGACAGGATATACTAGAAAGGCTGGGTATGCTTAGAGTGGATAAGTCGCCTGGTCCAGATGGCTTGCATCCCAGGTTGCTAAGGGAATTGGGGGAGGAGATAGCGGAAGGGCTTGCCATAATTTTCCAATCTTCCCTAGATGCGGGGGAGGTGCCTGAGGATTAGAAAGTGGCAAATATGACACCATTGTTCAAGAAATTGATTTTGTCTACATGGATTATCGGAAGGCGTTTGACAAAGTACCACATAGAAGGCTGGTTAACAAAATTGAGGGTCATGGAATAGGTGGGTCAGTAGCAGCTTGGATAAGGAATTGGCTTAAGGACAGAAAACAGCGAGTTGTGGTAAATGGCTGTTTTTCAGACTGGAGGATGGTAGACAGTGGTGTTCCCAAGGGCCAGTGTTGGGGCCACTGCTTTTTTTGATATATATAAATAAATGACCTGGATATTGGAATACAGAGTAGAATTTCTAAATTTGCTGGTGACACCAAACTTGGGGGTGTGGCAAACAGTGAGGATGATACCAATCAACTGCAACAGGACATAGAAAGGCTAGCAGAATGGGCAGACAAGTGGCAGATGGAATTTAATACAGAGAAGTGTGAGGTGATGCATTTTGGCAGAAGGAACAGGGAGAGGCAATATACACTTAATGGCACAGTTTTAAAGAGTGTGCAGGGACAGAGACCTGGGAGTTAATGTGCATTGGTCCCTGAAGGTGGCAGGACATATTGAGAGAGTGGTTAACAAAGCATATGGGATCTTGGGCTTCATAAATAGAGGTATTGAGTACAAAAGTAGAGAAGTTATGCTGAACCTTTATAAAGTGCTGGTTAGGCTACAATTGGAGTATTGTGTCCAGTTCTGGTCACCACACTTTAGGAAGGATGGGAAGGCCCTTGAGAGGGTGCAGAGGAGATTTACCCAAATGGTTCCGGGGATGGGGGATCTTAGCTACAAGGACAGGTTGGAGAAGCTGGATTTGTTTTCATTAGAGCAAAGGAGGTTGCGGGGTGATTTGATAGAGGTGTACAAGATTATGATGGGTTTGGATAGGCTAGACGGGGAAAGGCTGTTCCCACTAGTTGATGGTACAAGGACTAGGGGACACAGATTTAAGGTTTTGGGCAAGAGATGCAGGGGGGACGTGAGGAAAAACGTTTTTACGCAGCGAGTGGTGAGGACCTGGAACTCGCTGCTGACAGAAGTGGTGGAAGCGGAGACAGTCAATGTTTTCAAGGGGAGACTGGATAGGCACTTGAGGGAAATAAACTTGCAGGGCTACGGGGATACAACGGGGGAATGGGACTGACTGGATTGCTCTACAGAGAGCCGGCACAGACTCGATGGTCTGAATGGCCTCCTTGTGTGCCATTATGACTCTATGGGCTGGATTTTCCAAACCCCGAGGAGGCGGGCATGGAGGCGGGACTGCCGGTAAAGTAGCAGAAAGTGGAGGCGAATGGCAAACCCGCCCCCATCCCGCCTCCGTGCCCTTTTGCCAGGAGGCGGGAAGATGTATTGCTTCAGGTCCCGTCTCCTGGAGGCGGGAAAGGCATTAAAAACTTTTAACTGCCTGTTAACAGGCAGAAAAAAGGATTAGTGCCATTTTACCTTCACAGGTGAAGGTTTCCCGACCTCGGAGAACCCCGCCGGGTTGGAGGAGACGTGAAGGAGGTCTGCGGCGGTCGGAGGCACCTGGAAGTAAGATGTAGAGGTGAGTGATGGGTGCAAGTGTGGAGTGGTAAGTATGTAAGGTGAGTGATAAGTTTTAAAAAATGTTCACTTACCTTGTTTTCTTCCTACAGCCTTCATCCACTCTGGATCGGGAGACCTGACATCCTCGTTGTCGATTTCACAGACTGGCTGTTGGATCCTCCGAACCAACAGCCATCAGAAATCGACAAAGTTCAAAATTTGATGAGTCCTGAACACAAAGACTCATCAAACTACAGAGAATGTCAGTGTTTGACAGCTTCACAGATCTGTCAAACGGACATTTCTTCTTCCAAGAAGTCTTGACAGATAGGACGTCAGACGTTGACGTGCTCTGTCAGTGACTTCCTCCCTAATTGGCCTGCTGAGCCCGCAGGGCGGGCTTAACAAGGTCAATCAGGGGAAAATCCCTCTGGTTGGTCAGACGAGGATGGAGGCAGGACATTGACCAGACAAGCAGCGGTCCCGCCTCCAACTCGTCTCCATTGAGAAAATCCAGCCCTATGAATCTATGAAGAAATTTCTCCTCATCTCCGTCCTAAATGGCCGACCCCTTATTCTGAGACTGTGACCCCTGGTTCTCGACTCCCCAGCCAGGGGGAAACAGCCTCTCAGCATCTCCCCTGTCAAGCCCTGTAAGAATTTTGTATGTTTCAATGAGATCACCTCTCATTCTTCTAAACTCTAGGGATTATAGGCCTAGAGGGGAAAAGTTCGTGTTGGCCAGCTGCAGTTAACGGCCGCTGGGAATGGCCGCAACGCTAACTGCGTGAAATTGGTCTGGCAGCCATGGAGATAGGTGGCGCAGCGCTCACCCTCGGTGTCACGCCGTCCTGGCGGCCTTCCTGGAGGGATCGGGGACGAAGTTTCTGTCCAGGTCCGGCGTTGCAGCTTCCCACAGCCAATGGGAGCGAAGCTGTGGAGCTCGCAGGGAATTGTGGGCAATGAAGAGATCTGAGATTTAAAGGGGCCACGCACACTGAAGCAATGCAAAATAAAATGCAGTGAATCAATACATTTTTCAGCCCGCTCTGCCTTTTAAGAAATATTCAATATTTCAACACGGTGGCATAGTGGTTAGCACTGGTGCCTCACAGCGCCAGGGACCCGGGTTCGAATCTGACCTCGGGTGACTGTCTGTGTGGAGTTTGCACATTCTCCCCGTGTCTGCGTGGGTTTCCTCCGGGTGCTCCGGTTTCCTCCCACAGTCCAAAAATGTGCGGGTTAGGTTGATTTGGCTATGATAAATTGACCCTTAGTGTTAGGGGGGGATTAAATATGTGGGGTTATGGGGATAGGATGGGATATGTTAGGGGGAATTAAATACGTGGGGTTATGGGGGTAGGGTGGGATATATGTACTGTGGGGATTAAAGCAGGGACAGGGTACTGGATTTGAATGATCAGCCATGATCGTATTGAATGGTGGAGCAGGCTCGACGGGCCGAATGGCCTACTCCTGCTCCTAGATTCTATGTTTCTATGTTTCTATGTTTCTAATAGAAGTTCCAAATGTGAATATTCAGCTGTTAAAGCTGAATTACCTTCCTAACCTCAACAAATGGGAAGCACTAACACAAATGGCTCAGCAAGCCAGGGAAGGGGCACTGAGGGTCTCGCACGCAGCACTCCAGCTTTGTGCAGGGGGTCAACACTGCAAGACAGGCCCTCTACCCACAGGGGCCAGGAGGCCCTCCAGAAAGAAGGATGTGGGAGTACATCACCGAGGCTGTCACTGCCAGCAGTGTCACCCCCCACCACCTGGCTCCAGTGCCCAAAGACTTCAGACCACTGGTCCGGGTCAGTGAATGCATCTTCAAAAGCCATCTCCTACCAACTGCACCACTAGCCTCACACACTGTTCAATGCACGATCCCCAATCACTCACCTACCAACAATCTGCACCAATGGCGAGGCACATCTCCCATTCCTAGCCTCATCTCACCCCCTTGGAGGAGACGGTGCAGGCCATTCTTGGCAGGGGCATAGCTGAGCCCTTGGCCAGCGGCGGGGCTGAAAGGATACAAGATGCTGGTATCCTCATACGTTATCCTCCTTCTGCCATGCACCTCATGATTTCCCGCCCTCCCAGTCACCACAACTCCACCCTTGTGCCTTCCTCATTTCACGCACCCAAGAAATGCAGCCTGCCCAGCCAGTGGGACCGAAGGTGGATGATTCCATCCCGGATATCTCAGCCACAAAGGGGCTGTCTGGGATGCATCCTTCCATCTGCTTCCTCCTCTTCGGCTTCCTCCTCTTCTGTGTCTTCCTCTTCCCTCTGCGAGCGGATGCTGTAAATGTGAAATGAGAGCATAAAATGCTGGAAATACTCAGCAGGTCAGGGCAGCATGTCGACCTGAGACGTGAACTCTGTTTTTCTCTCCACGGATATTGCCTGATGTGCTGAGTATTCGCAGCATGTTCTGTCTTCTCCAAGGCCTTCATTTACCATTCGAGCCCTTGCAAGCATCCAGCAGCACTCCCTACACACTTAAAAAACTTTTCACGTCTATTGCAGCAAGCCACCACTTCAATAAAATTAGAAAAACCCAGAACAAACCCTTAAATCCAAACTTACCTGAATGATGTGTGTGTCCCTTTAAGAGCTGCGGACCTCGCCACTGTCAGCCTGCTTGCACGGCGGGTTAACCTGCGCTCAATTCAGCGCTAGGGTCGAAGTTCGTGTTGTTGACGTTAAGTCAGCGTTGCACGCCGATTAACGTCACCACACTGCCATTTTTTTTCCAGGGCGCTGCCAGTTACCGGCAGCGCAGAGGGGGAGAGGAATATGGCGGCCGTCACGGGACCCGCCACCAGCTGGCGAAAGAGTGGCGGCCGCCATTTTATCGCCATTTCATGGCACTACGGAGTGTCGGTAAGTACATGAATTTCTAGCCCTCAGTCTCCTCAATCTCTCAAATATTGCCTGCAACCTGCTACACAATTACTCTGTTACCCCTGCCCTATGCAAAGCCCCCAGACAACCTTTCAGCTCTTTCATTGCTTTCTGTGCATGCTCATACTCCAGCAGGGCACTCATTCAAGCTGCAACTTACAATTGAAAGCCATGCCACACTGACATCTTAAAAGGGCTTCATGACCTAGTTGCATAATGCATGTTAATTTAATCACATACGCAGGGTGCAGGATGGGCACGTGGGTTGATGTGTATGTGCTCCTCAAATCTCTAACATCTCAATACTAGGGCTGGATTTTGTCAATGGAGGCGCGTTGGGGGCGGGACTGCTGATTGTCAGGTTTCAGTCCCGCCCCCAGCGACGTCTGACCAACCCACGCTATTTTCCCTTGATTGACCTTGTTAAGCCCGCTCTGCGGGCTTACCGGCCAATTAAGGGAAAGCCGGTGACAGAGGACGTCAGCGTATGACTTTTCATTTGTCGAAAAATTTTTGACAGCTGAATTGTCAGCGTTTGACAGCTTTGAGAAGCTGTCAAACATTGACAATCTCTGTTCTAAGGTGAGCCCTTGCACTGAAGGCTCACCAAAACCTCTCTCCTCAGCAGAAAGCAGATGGCTGCTACATCTGAGAATGCAGCAGCCATTCTGTCATCTCTGCCGTTGAGATGAGGCACCTCCGGATCCCCAAGGGTTGAAGCTTGCAGAAAGAAGCAAAGGTAAGGAAACTTTTTCCAACACTTTTCACTCACCTCTCACACTTACCTCTCCACACTTGCACCCATCACTCACCTCCACAGCGGACTTTTCGATCCCTCTCACCCCTGCAGACCGACTGCTCCCCTCGCTGACCCTGGCGAGGTTCGCAGCCGTCGGGAAGCCCGCACTTGCAGGTGTAAAATGGGGAAAAGCCTCAAAACTACCTGTTAACAGGCAGTTAATTGGCTCTAATCCCCTTCCCGCCTCGAGGAGACGGGTCCCTGCTCGAGTCGGGGACCCGCCTCCCGGGAAGGTGGCACGGAGGCGGGTTGGGAGCGGGGTTCGGTACCCGCTCCCAGTTTCTGCCATTTTCCCGGCAGTCCCGCCTCCATACCCGCCTCCCCGGGGCTGGGAAAGTTCACCCCATTCTCTGCTTGCTGGACATTGGCTGAAAACAGGAGTGAGCAGGCACAGGGCTGGAAGGCCCCACAAACTCAAACCTTTGAAAACCACTGGCGATGACAACATACAGACAGTGGAGAGGGTGGAAAAGAATGAACTTGCATTTCTCCAGCACCTTTCGCGACCTCAGGACGTCCCAAAGTGCTTCACAGCCAATGAAGTACTTTTTGAGGTGTAGTCACTGTTGTAATGTGGGAAACGCAGGCAGGCACTTTTTGTGCACAGCAAGCTCCCACAAACAGCAATGAGATAAACAGCCGCTTGAGTGGGAGAGGGGAGAGCTGCCAGGATCCATGGAACCCTAACCCTAGTCCAGCACGAATCTGAAGGTGGGGCAGTGGGAAATCCTTATCCAAAATGTATACGCCTGACCAATATTTTACTCTGCAATCCCACATAGCGCATTAAACCATAAGGCAAACAAATTGTTTCGTTAATTGATCAGGACTTTGCGAATTTCCTTTCAACAAACCCCATTTATCTCCCCCGAGAGCTGCAGCAAGATTCTGTGAGTGTTTAATTCACTGGAACGCAATGTTTCACCTTCGCTTCGCCGCTGACCGCAAATTCCAGGCCAATATTTGCACGGTGTTTTTGGTTGTAGAAAAATATCTGCATTTCTCCACAATTAATTTCTGAGGAATATTTGGACAGCACTGTTTTAAAAGCCGCCATCTGCCACAAATTGTCAGGTTGAAAGTCGGGTACAGGCCGCGACTTGGCGATTTACTGAAGAGACGGGCTACCGAGCAACATCAGGTACCTAACCACAAACACAAAGGGTAGACTGGAAACGTACAAACAGCATCGTCAATGGGAATCTTCTCTTTAAACAATTGAGCACCATCATCCATGTTGCTTAAGCCACACAATGAGCTTAAGTTATTTTTAAAGGACTAGGGATAACATAATAATACCTTCATTCTGTGGGATTTATAATTGCAGATGATTACAGTGTGCTCTGCGATAGAATTGCTGAGACAGTCACACAGCAGTCAGTGTGGAGGTGGACTGAATAGTACGCGCATCGTGAAGTGTACAAAATAACAGACACTTTCATGTTTTCCTCCAGTCAGTGTTGTCTGCTGACAGAAGTGCTCGTGTCACACAGCTCCAAGTGTCACAAAACTCCAAGGGGTAAAAATTCAGTTGGTTGCGCCTCCCGTTAGCGCCTTAAGAGGGCGCTAATGGGTCGCAAAGCCGCTAGCGCCCGGGCGCAGCGATGTTTGCGTCGCTCGGGAACTTAACTAGACATTGTGCGGCGGCGCTAAACCTTACCGCCGCGACCACCTGCGCACGCAGATTGTGACGTCATTCCATGGTGCAACGCCCTTGTGGCGCCCCGGAGCGGAAATTGAGTGGCGCCCCCTGCCTTACCGCCTGGCGCATCCAACGACCGGAAGACTGGAACGCTATCAATCGCTGTGGGGCTGGGGGGGGCGCTATTTAAAGGGGGCCTCTTCCTGTCTTTTTCTGTGGTTGACATTTTTGCACCACTCGTTCTGAGAGAGAGAGAGAGATTCGGAGAGAGAGAAAGAGAGACTTCTGCATTGAGTCCACGCTTTGTGAGGTAGTTTTGCCTACTGATCCTAACTTCGCTGCTACTTTGGTTGCTGTCCTTCATTACTTTGCTTGCAAAGAGACTATGGGGGCTGCACTGATTGGGGGCGTCGTCCTGCTCCAGCTGAATCGGAGGACACAGAGACGCAGAGAGAGAGTGGCAATGATGGCCAGACGGAGGAGGGCCAACAGGCGTATGTACAGGAGAGCTTACCCTCCCAGGGTATATCGGGAACAGCTCTCCTACATTCATCATAGGTGACTTTAACTTACATATAGATTGGGCTAGCCTAATCAGTAAAAATAATGAGGAGGAGGAATTCCTTGAGTGTTTAAGGGATGGTTATCTGGATCAATATGTCGAGGAACCAACTCGGGAACAGGCTATATTGGACTGGGTACTGTGCAATGAGAAGGGACTAATTAGTAATCTTGTTGTACGGGGACCCTTGGGTCAGAGCGATCATAACATGATCGATTTCTCACTCGAAATGGAGAGCGAAGAAATTGACTCAGAGACTAAGGTCCTGAATTTAAACAAGGGGAATTATGATGCCATTAGACGGGAACTGAGTAGGTCTGATTGGACAACGTTCCTGGGAGGACTGGAGGTAGATAAACAATGGCAAGCATTTAAAGATAGAATGACAAAATTGCAAAAATTGTTTATACCAATCTGGCATAAAAGGAAATCTAAAAAGGTGACTCAACCGTGGATAACAGGGGAAATTAGAGACAGCATAAAATCCAAAGATAGGGCGTATAAAATAGCCAAAAAAAGCGCCAGAGCGGAAGATTGGGAACAGTTTAAGATAGAGCAAAGGAGGACAAAGGGCTTAATCAAGAGGGGCAAAATAGCTTACGAAAGCAAGCTGGCGGAAAATATAAAAACTAACTCCAAAAGCTTTTATAAGTATATCAAGAGGAAAAGACTGGTGAAAACCAAAGTTGGTCCATTGCAGTCAGATACGGGGGAATATATAACGGGAAATAAGGAAATGGCAGACCAACTAAATGCATACTTTGGGTCAGTCTTTACGAAGGAAGACACAAAAAACCTCCCTGGGATATCGGGAAAAATAGGGACATTGGCAAAGGAGGAACTGACGCAAATCAATATCTCTAAGGATATGGTGTTAAGGAAGCTAAAGGGATTGAAGGCGGACAAATCCCCAGGGCCTGATAACATGCATCCTAGGGTACTGAAGGAGGTGGCCCTAGAGATAGTGGATGCACTAAGTATGATTTTTCAGAATTCATTAGACTCGGGAACAGTGCCCATGGATTGGAGGGTAGCTAACGTTACCCCACTATTCAAAAAGGGGGGTAGGGAAAAAGCAGGTAATTACAGACCTGTAAGCCTTACATCAGTTGTGGGCAAAATGCTGGAGTCCATCATTAAGGATGAAATAGCGGAGCACTTAGCAAATGGGGACAGGATAGGACAGAGTCAACATGGATTTACAAAGGGTAAATCGTGCTTGACTAATCTATTGGAATTTTTTGAGGGAGTAACTGGTAAAATAGATGGGGGAGAGCCAGTAGATGTGGTGTACCTGGACTTCCAAAAGGCCTTCGATAAGGTCCCACATAAAAGATTAGCATGGAAAATTGAAGCTCATGGGATAAAGGGGAAAGTATTGACGTGGATAGAGAACTGGCTGTCAGATAGGAAACAAAGAGTTGGAATAAACGGCTCATTTTCTGAATGGCAGGCAGTAACAAGTGGGGTACCACAGGGATCTGTCCTGGGTCCCCAGCTGTTCACAATTTACATTAATGACCTGGATCAGGGAGTCGGATGCAGCATTTCCAAATTTGCAGACGACACTAAACTAGGAGGGGGGGGTGGGCTCAGAGGAGGAGACCAGGAAGCTCCAGAGCGATTTGGACAGACTGGGTGATTGGGCGGATAAATGGCAGATGCACTATAATGTGGACAAGTGCGAAGTTATCCACCTTGGGTGCAGGAACGGGAGGGCAAATTATTATTTAAATGGCAATAAATTGGGAGAGGGGGAAGTACAGAGAGACCTGGGTGTTCTTGTACACCAGTCACTGAAGGCGAGCATGCAGGTGCAACAGGCGGTCAAGAAGGCAAACGGTATGCTGGCCTTCATAGCAAAAGGGTTGGAATACAGGAACAGGGATACCTTGCTGCAGCTGTACAGGGCACTGGTGAGACCACGCCTCGAGTACTGTGTACAGTTTTGGTCGCCTCATCTGAGGAAAGATGTTCTTGCCATGGAGGGGGTGCAGCGGCGATTCACCAGGCTGATACCAGGAATGGCGGGATTGACCTATGAGGAGAGACTATGTAGTTTAGGGATGTACACACTGGAGTTTAGAAGATTGAGAGGGGACCTCATAGAAGTGTATAAAATTCTGACAGGTCTAGACAGACTAGATGCAGAAGGAATGTTTCCCTTGGCGGGTGAGAACAGAACTAGAGGACATAATTTAAGGATAAGGGCTAAACCATTTAGGACAGAAATGAGGGGGAATTTCTTCACTCAGAGGGTGGTGAACCTGTGGAACTCATTGCCACAGAGGGCAGTGTACGCCAGCTCATTAAATATATTTAAGAGGGAATTAGATATATTTCTACAGGCAAAAGGGGTTAAGGGTTACGGAGAGAAGGCGGGGACGGGATACTGAATTGGAGGATCAGCCATGATCTCATTAAATGGCGGAGCAGGCTCGAAGGGCCGGATGGCCTACTCCTGCTCCTATCTTCTATGTATGTATCTATGTATGTATATGTCTGAGGAGCTGTGTTTGCGAAGGCTGCGATTCAGCAAGGAGGTGGTCACTGAGCTCTGCCACCTGCTGCAGCCAGATCTGCAGCCTCAACTGAGGTCCAGGACGTCTCTGTCGGTGGCAGTGAAGGTCACAGTGGCTCTCAACTTCTATGCTACTGGCTCATTTCAAGCTGCTGCTGGGGACCTCGCCAATATCTCCCAGTTCGCGGTGCATTGCTGCATCCGGCAGGTCACAAATGCCCTCTTTAAAAGGAGACGAGAGTTCATCTCTTTCCCCATGACCCCAGACAAGCAGCGTGACCGCGCTCTGGGCTTTGCGAGGATAGCGGGCTTCCCCATGGTGCAGGGCGCCATTGACTGCACGCATGTGGCTTTGCGTGCTCCACATGAGAATGCCGAGGAATTCCGGAACAGAAAGGGGTTCCATTCCTTGAATGTTCAGTTGGTCTGTGACCACAGACAGCTGATACTCGCTGTCAATGCCCACTATCCTGGCAGCTGCCACGATGCTTTCATCCTGCGCCAGACTACTGTGGCAGAACTTTTCGAGGCACCGCATCAGCCAGTTGGTTGGCTTCTCGGGGACAAGGGGTATCCATTGAGCACCTGGCTGATGACACCGCTCCGTACGCCCAACACCCCTGCTGAGCTGCGGTACAATGAGAGCCATCAAGCTACCAGGAACATCATTGAGCGCACAATCGGCGTGCTGAAGCAACGGTTCCGCTGTCTCGACCATTCTGGAGGAGCCCTGCAGTACTCGCCTGAGCGAGTATCCAACTTCGTAGTTGTGTGCTGCATGTTGCATAACATGGCAATCGTCAGGACCCAGCCAATGCCACCAGGCCTTGGAGCACCACCAGAGGAGGAGGAGGAAGAGGAGGAAGAGGACGAGGAGGATGATCATCAGCAGCACCAAGGCGGGAGGGCGGCCCACAATGGTGAAACTGCAAGGGCCGTCCGTCAACGGCTAATAGCAAGCCGCTTCTAGGGCCCCTGCTGTGGAAATGGCTTCTGCCATTGCTAACAACATCAATGAACCCAGCACGCAACCCCTAAGGCGGCCAAGGCACCAATAATTCCAAACACCAACCATGTATATTTTGAATACAGAAACTTTTTTATTTTACAAACTCTGTGTGTGTCATTTCCTCATGACAAACTCATAGAAATAAACACAAAAAAACAGTCAATAACATAACTGGTTCTCACAACCTGGAGATAATGTCCAAAACACTAAACAAAAGTTGGACCACGAACCTCGGCCTTTAATAAAAAAATGACCAGCATTTTGTCACAGCTCCTACTTTTTGCCCTTCGAGGGTGATCTCCTTCCCTTGCGCACTTCCCCCCTTCTAACCCTACTGCTCCTCCGTAATGGGACCTCAGTGGCTGCAGCAAGGCTGGTGGAAGGCTGCTGATCGTCAGACCCTGACACTGCAGAGGCCCCTGAAGGACGGCCTCGACCAGTTCTGGGCCTGGAGGGCCCGGCTGCAGACTGCACCAAATCTGCATGGGCGGCAGCAGTCTGTCCTACAGGCGGTGGCAAGTGCAGTGGAGAAGTGACAGTGTTGGCAGCAGGAATGCTGTCATCGTGAGAGAGGACAGCAACTCCCTGCTCGCCCGACACACTGGCACTCCCACGGGGCAGCACTTCAGCATCCGGAGCAATCTGCTGGAGCACAGATTGCTGGCCTGCTGCGGCGCGGTGAGAGCCCCGGGGACATGTGAACGAACCATCGAGATTGGCAGCAGTCAGTGCTCGCGTGGCCTCACTCTGAGTCTGCATGAGAGCAGTCAGAGATGGGATCACGGCAGTCAGTGACTGAATTGCAGCACTAAGCGTTAGTGTGGCATCCGCCTGTGCTACAGCGAAGTGCTCCACACTCCTTGCCAGTGACTCAATGCATTCGGGCACCCTTCCCACTGCACCCATGAGCTCACTGTGCATGCCCACCGCCTGGCTGTTCATTTCTGCAATCAGCCGCTCCTCCTCTGCGTCCATTGCAGTAGGAGTCTCTGGCCTACTCTCCCTCTGGGGAGAAGGCCCCCGTTCTTCCCTACCCCTATGGCGTTGCTGCAGCCCGCTGGGTCCTGGAGCTTCACCCTCATCAGACCCTTCCCCCCTGCTCCCCTCCAGGGAAGGCGTGTTCCCAGTGTGGGCATGGGCTTCCTCGGGAGAGGGTGGCACTGATGCTCCGGCTTCCTCTTCCTCCTCGGCTGCAGCTTCACTCCCAGTGGCAGCTTCAGGGCCCGTCTCCTCAGCTGGTGAATCACCATCTGAAAGCAGGGAGGTACAAGAGTGGCTTTAGCGTGAGGACAGGGTGGCAGTAAGGGAGGAATAAGTGCAGCGAGTTAGCAAGTTGGATTGAAAGTGTCAAAGGCTGGTGTTGTGAGGGACAAGTGGAAGGACAGAGGACAAAAAGGTGATGACCTTACCATTGCTGTCCAGAACGGGGTCGGCGTCTCCAGTGGCGACGGGACCGATCACCCGGCTTGCCACAATCCTGTGGACGCGCTCCTCAAGATCACTGAGGGGTTGCAGCTGAGGCCGCCCTCCACCTGTCCGTTGCTGCTGTCTCCGATTATGCGCCAGCTTGGCCTGTAAGAAAAAGGACAGCATCTGAGTAAATATACAGCCATGGTCTTGCCTGATGTGCCTCCCATAGGTGAATAGCCCTTACTGTATGCAAAGTGTGGAATGTGTGTGTGTGTTTCATGAAAGGGCCATAGGTGTTGGATGAGTGTTGTGCATTGGGGTTTTAAGACCCTCTGGCCATAGAGTGAGGTTGAGATGGAGGGATGGAGAGGTATTGAGAAAAAGCCACTCACCCTGACGACCCGAGTGAGGTCGTTGAACTTTTTGCGGCATTGAACATGGGTCCTGGGCACCATGCTCCTGGAGGAGACGCTCTGAGCCACCTCCCTCCACACTCTTCTGTACTCGCGTGGCAAAGGCCTCCTGCCACTCTCAGGGAAGAGTATACATCTTCTGCGCTCCACCGCGCCAACCAGAGCATCCAAGGCCCGCTCGGTGAAGCGATGAGCTCGTTCTCTCACCCTCTCCATCCTTGGCAGCAAAATGGATTCACAGGTCTCTCCAGGCCGAGATTCAAGGCTGCAATGAGCAGGGTGTGGCTGGGGAGCAAGTTGGCCCCCCCCGCTTTAAGAACTGGCAGGCGCCAGTGTGTCTGTGTTCCCTCGCTAACTGGCAGCAGCTGCGCTGCGCTGCGCTCGCGCACTGAGTTAGCGCCTCACTGCTCGGCCTTTGCGCCTTAAGACAGGTGTGCAGCGCCTGATTTAGCGCTCCACTCACCTCCCGGGGCGGTAAAAGTGAAGTTTCCAGTCAGTGGCGATAATTAGCGCCAGGCGCTAATATTTGCGTCCAGACGATATTTACGCCCCAAACGGGGCGCGACCTAATTTTTCCTCCCAAGTGTCACACAGCTCCAAGTGTCACACAGCTCCAAGTGTCACAAAACTCCAAGTGTCACACAGCTCCAAGTGTCACAAAACTCCAAGTGTCACACAGCTCCAAGTGTCACACAGCTCCAAGTGTCACAAAACTCCAAGTGTCACAAAACTCCAAGTGTCACACAGCTCCAAGTGTCACACAGCTCCAAGTGTCACAAAACTCCAAGTGTCACAAAACTCCAAGTGTCACACAGCTCCAAGTGTCACAAATCTCCAAGTGTCACAAAACTCCAAGTGTCACACAGCTCCAAGTGTCACAAAACTCCAAGTGTCACACAGCTCCAAGTGTCACACAGCTCCAAGTGTCACAAAACTCCAAGTGTCACACAGCTCCAAGTGTCACAAAACTCCAAGTGTCACACAGCTCCAAGTGTCACAAAACTCCAAGTGTCACACAGCTCCAAGTGTCACACAGCTCCAAGTGTCACACAGCTCCAAGTGTCACAAAACTCCAAGTGTCACAAAACTCCAAGTGTCACACAGCTCCAAGTGTCACACAGCTCCAAGTGTCACATGATGTGTTGGACAAATTAGACAGAAAAATTAGAAACAGCCCAGCTCAAACAGCTTCTGCATGTGTTAGAAAGAAAGAAAGACTTGCATTTATAGAGCGCCTTTCACCACCTCAGGACGTCCCAAAGCGCCTTACAGCCAATGAAGTACTGTCACTGTTGTAATGTGGGAAGTGCAGCTGCCAATTTGTGCACAGCAAGCTCCCACAACCAGCACTGTGATAATAACCAGATCATCTGTTTCAGTAATGTTGATTGAGGGATAAATATTGGCCAGGACACCGGGGATAACTCCCCTGCTCTTCTTCGAAATAGTGGCCACGGAATCTTTTACGTCCACCTGAGAGAGCAGACGGGGCTTCGGTTTAACGTCTCATCCAAAAGACGGCACCTCCGACAGTGCAGTGTTCCCTCAGTACTGCCCCTCCGACAGTGCGGGCGCTCCCTCAGTACTGCCCCTCCGACAGTGCAGCACTTCCTCAGTACTGCCCCTCCGACAGTGCGGCGCTCACTCAGTACTGCCCCTCCGACAGTGCAGCACTTCCTCAGTACTGCCCCTCCGACAGTGCAGCGCTCCCTCAGTACTGCCCCTCCGACAGTGCGGTGCTCCCTCAGTACTGCCCCTCCGACAGTGCGGTGCTCCCTCAGTACTGCTCCTCCGACAGTGCGGTGCTCCCTCAGTACTGCTCCTCCGACAGTGCAGCGCTCCCTCAGTACTGCCCCTCCGACAGTGTGGTGCTCCCTCAGTACTGCCCCTCCGACAGTGCGGCGCTCCCTCAGTACTGCCCCTCCGACAGTGCAGCGCTCCCTCAGTACTGCCCCTCCGACAGTGCGGCGCTCCCTCAGTACTGCCCCTCCGACAGTGCGGCGCTCCCTCAGTACTGCCCCTCCGAAAGTGCGGCACTCCCTCAGTACTGCCCCTCCGACAGTGCGGCGCTCCCTCAGTACTGCCCCTCCGACAGTGCCGAGCTCCCTCAGTACTGCCCCTCCGACAGTGCGGCGCTCCCTCAGTACTGCCCCTCCGACAGTGCGGCGCTCCCTCAGTACTGCCCCTCCGACAGTGCCGAGCTCCCTCAGTACTGCCCCTCCGACAGTGCGGCGCTCCCTCAGTACTGCCCCTCCGAAAGTGCGGCGCTCCCTCAGTACTGCCCCTCCGACAGTGCGGCGCTCCCTCAGTACTGCCCCTCCGACAGTGCGGCGCTCCCTCAGTACTGCCCCTCCGACAGTGCGGCGCTCCCTCAGTACTGACCCTCCGACAGTGCGGCGCTCCCTCAGTACTGCCCCTCCGACAGTGCGGCGCTCCCTCAGTACTGACCCTCCGACAGTGCGGCGCTCCCTCAGTACTGCCCCTCCGACAGTGCGGTGCTCCCTCAGTACTGCCCCTCCGAAAGTGCGGCGCTCCCTCAGTACTGCCCCTCCGACAGTGCGGCGCTCCCTCAGTACTGCCCCTCCGACAGTGCGGCGCTCCCTCAGTACTGCCCCTCCGACAGTGCGGCGCTCCCTCAGTACTGACCCTCCGACAGTGCGGCGCTCCCTCAGTACTGTCCCTCCGACAGTGCGGTGCTCCCTCAGTACTGTCCCTCCGACAGTGCGGCGCTCCCTCAGTACTGTCCCTCCGACAGTGCGGCGCTCCCTCAGTACTGTCCCTCCGACAGTGCGGTGCTCCCTCAGTACTGTCCCTCCGACAGTGCGGCGCTCCCTCAGTACTGTCCCTCCGACAGTGCGGCGCTCCCTCAGTACTGTCCCTCCGACAGTGCAGCGCTCCCTCAGTACTGCCTCTCCGACAGTGCGGCGCTCCCTCAGTACTGCCCCTCCGACAGTGCGGCGCTCCCTCAGTACTGCCCCTCCGACAGTGCGGCTGCTCCCTCAGTACTGCTCCTCCGACAGTGCAGGCGCTCCCTCAGTACTGACCCTCCGACAGTGTGGTGCTCCCTCAGTACTGCCCCTCCGACAGTGCGGCGCTCCCTCAGTACTGCCCCTCCGACAGTGCGGCGCTCCCTGAGTACTGCCCCTCCGACACTGCGACGCTCCCTCAGTACTGTCCCTCCGACAGTGCGGCGCTCCCTCAGTACTGCCCCTCCGACAGTGCGGCGCTCCCTCAGTACTGCCCCTCCGACAGTGCAGCTCTCCCTCAGTACTGACCCTCCGACAGTGCGGCACTCCCTCAGTACTGCACTAGGAGTATCAGTCTCGATTTTTGTGCTCAGGTCTCTGGAGTGGGACTTGAACCCACAACCTTCTGACTCTCGAGGCGAGAGTGCTGCCCACTGAGCCACAGCTAACACCTGTTGGACCCTGCAGCCCTAAGTATCACAAGATAAATATGATGGTGAAAGGCCATTAGCTCATTGATCCAAAGCTTGCTGCCCATCGATAGCATCCAACTGATTGCAGGGTTTTCCCTAAATCCACTCCCTGTGCTGATCGCAATCGTTGCGAAGAACTTTCTGACATCGGTTTTAAATTTGCTTTTTACTCATTTGAACCTGATAGATTTAAGGTAGTATTCCGGATGCACCTTTTCCATACCCCACACCATCAGATACACCTGTCGAAGATCAGCCCTCTTTTCAAAGCTGAAGAGCCTAGGTTTCTCCATTGCTTCCTCATATCTCGGCCCTCGCTGTAACGGCCAACACCGTGCCATATTTGCTGATGATAACAGTAGGGGAACCAATCAATAAATTGGTCGTTGACACAGGTTCCTCTGATCTTCAGGCTTCTGCAATACTAAATCCACATGGCTGTTTATAAGCCTCTATAGACTTGGCTTGTTTTGAGAAAAGGCTTGTATTTATGCAGTGGCTTATCAGGCTTGTTCAGAAACGTCTTGGAGCACTTCACCGACACTGCATTATAAGAACATAAGAACATAAGAAATAGGAGCAGGAGTAGGCCAATCGGCCCCTCGAGCCTGCTCCGCCATTTAATAAGATCATGGCTGATCTGATCCTAACCTCAAATCTAAGAACACAATAAGTAGGAGCAGGACCAGGCCACTCAGCCCCTGGGCCCGCTTCGCCACCCACAGGGCCTTGACCGATCCGAACTCAGCCTCATGTCCAATTTCCTGCCCGCTCCCCGTAACCCCTAATTCCCTTTACTTCTAGGAAACTGTCTATTTCTGTTTTAAATTTATTTAATGATGTAGCTTCCACAGCTTCCTGGGGCAGCAAATTCCACAGACCTACTACCCTCTGAGTGAAGAAGTTTCTCCTCATCTCAGTTTTGAAAGAGCAGCCCCTTATTCTAAGATTATGCCCCCTAGTTCTAGTTTCACCCATCCTTGGGAACATCCTTACCGCATCCACCCGATCAAGCCCCTTCACAATCTTATATGTTTCAATAAGATCGCCTCTCATTCTTCTGAACTCCAATGAGTAGAGTCCCAATCTACTCAACCTCTCCTCGTATGTCCACCCCCTTATCCCCGGGATTAACCGAGTGAACCTTCTTTGTACTGCCTTGAGAGCAAGTATGTCTTTTCTTAAGTATGGACACCAAAACTGTATGCAGTATTCCAGGTGCGGTCTCACCAATACCTTATATAACTGCAGCAATACCTCCCTGTTTTTATAATCTATCCCCCTAGCAATAAAAGCCAACATTCCGTTGGCCTTCTTGATCACCTGCTGCACCTGCATACTAACTTTTTGATTTTCTTGCACTAGGACCCCCAGATCCCTTTGTACTGCAGTACTTTCCAGTTTCTCGCCATTAAGATAATAACTTGCTCTCTGATTTTTCCTGCCAAAGTGCATAACCTCACTTTTTCCAATATTGTATTGCATCTGCCAAATCTCCGCCCACTCACCCAGCCTGTCTCTATCCCCTTGTAGGTTTTTTATGTCCTCATCACTTTCTACTTTCCCTCCCATCTTTGTATCATCTGCAAACTTTGATATGTTACACTCGGTCCCCTCCTCCAAATCATTAATATAGATTGTAAAGAGTTGGGGACCCAGCACCGACCCCTGCGGAACACCACTGGCTACTGGTTGCCAGTCCGAGAATGAACCATTTATCCCAACTCTCTGCTTCCTGTTAGATAACCAATCCTCCACCCATGCCAGAATATTACCCCCAATCCAGTGATTTTTTATCTTGAGCATTAATCTTTTATGTGGCACCTTGTCAAATGCCTTCTGGAAGTCTAAATGCACTACGTCCACTGGTTCCCCTTTATCCACCTTGTACGTTATGTCCTCAAAGAACTCAAGCAAATTTGTCAGACATGACTTCCCCTTCATAAAGCCATGCTGACTTTGTCCTATTAAATTATGTTTATCTAAATGTTACGTTACTGTCTCCTTAATAATAGACTCCAAAATTTTACCTTTGACTGTTATGTAGGTGAATGCAGCAATCACTTGGCAGACACCAAAGTCCCACAAACAGCAATGCTACGAATGGTTAATCGTTTCATAGAATCATAGAATGGTTACAGCAGGGAAGGAGGCCATTCGGCCCGTCGAGCCCGTGCCGACTCTCAGCTAGTCCCACTCCCCCCGCCCTTTCCCCGTAGCCCTGCAAATTTTTTTCCTTCAGGTACTTATCCAATTCCCTTTTGAAAGCTGTGATTGAATCTGCCTCCACCACCCTCTCAGGCAGTGCATTCCAGATCCTAATCACTCGCTGCGTAAAAAAGTTTTTCCTCATGTCGCATTTGGTTCTTCTGCCAATCACCTTAAATCTGTGTCCTCTGGTTCTCGACCCTTCTGCTAATGGGAACAGTTTCTCTCTATCTACTCTGTCCAGAACCCTCATGATTTTGAACACCTCTATCAAATCTCCTCTCAATCTTCTCTGTTCCAAGGAGAACAATCCCAGCTTCTCCAGTCTATCCACGTAACTGAAGTCCCTCATTCCTGGAATCATTCTCATAAATCTTTTCTGCACCCTCTCTAAGGCCTTCACATCCTTCCTAAAGTGTGGTGCCCAGAATTGGACACAGTGGGAGCGATTTTGCCAGCCCTGGGGAGGCAGGTATGGAGGCGGGACTGCCGGGAAAATGGCAGAATCTGGGGGCGGGTACCCATCCCCGCCCCCAACCTGCCTCCATGCCATCTTCCCAGGAAGCGGGCAATCAAGGGAAAATAGCATGGGTTGGCCGGACGTCCCATTGGCAAAATCACCCCCAGTACTCCAGTTGGGGCCGAACCAGTGTTTTATAAAGGTTCATCATAATTTCCACACTTTTGTACTCTATACCTCTATTTATGAAGCCCAGGATCCCATAAGCCTTTTTAACTGCTTTCTCAACCTGCCCTGCCACCTTCAATGATTTGTGCACACATACAATCTATACGGCGTACCGTGGCTGCAGTGTGTACCATCTACAAGATGCACTGCAGCAACTCGCCAAGGCTTCTTCAGCAGCACCTCCCAAACCCGCGACCTCTTCCACCTAGAAGGACAAGGGCAGCAGGCGCATGGGAACACCACCACCTCCAAGTTCCCCTCCAAGTCACACACCATCCTGACTTGGAAATATATCGCAATCCTTCATCGTCGCTGGGTCAAAATCCTGGAACTCCCTCCCTAACAGCACTGTGGGAGCACCTTCACCACACGGACTGCATGGGTTCAAGGCGGCAGCTCACCACCACCTTCTCGAGGGCAACTAGGGATAGGCAATAAATGCCGGCCTTGCCAGCAACGCCCACATCCCATAAACGAATTTAAAAAAATACCCCCAGGTCTCTCTGTTCATGCACCCCCTTTAGGATTCTACACTTTAGTTTATATGTCCTCTCTTCATTCTTTCTAACAAAATGCATCACTTCACACTTTTCTGTGTTAAATTTCATCTGCCACGTGTCTGCCCATTTCACCAGCCTGTCTATGTTGTCATGAAGTCTATCACTCTCCTCCTCACTGATCATTATACTTCCAAGTTTTGTGTCATCTGCAAATTTTGAAATTGTTCCCTGTACACCCACGTCCAAGTCATTAATATATATCAAGAAAAGCAGTGGTCCTGGAACCGACCCCTGGGGAACACCTTCCTCCAGTCTGAAAAACAACCGTTCACCACTACTCTCTGTTTCCTGTCACTTAGCCAATTCCGTATCCATGCTGCCACTGTCCCTTTTATTCCATGGGCTTCAACTTTGCTTTCAAACCTATTATGTGGCACTTTGTCGAACGCCTTTTGGAAATCCATGTACACCACGTCAACTGCATTACCCTCATCAACCCTCTCTGTTACCTCATCAAAAAACTCGATCAAGTTGGTTAAACACAATTTGCCTTTAACAAATCCGTGCTGGCTTTCCTTAATTAATCCACACCTGTCCAAGTGACTGTTAATTTTGTCCCTGATTACTGTTTCTAAAAGCTTCCCCACTACCGAGGTTAAACTGACTGGCCTGTAGTTGCTGGGTTTATCTTTACACCCTTTTTGATCAAGGGTGTAACATTTGCAATTCTCCAGTCCTCTGGCACCAGCCCTGTATCTATGGAGGATTGGAATATTATGGGCAGTACCTCCGCGATTTCCTCCCTTAATTCCCAGTTTCTTGGTGGTTTGGTTAAAGTTAGACATTGTCCTGGAGGTTTCATCACATGACCTATCGCCTACAACCGCCCCGCCCCCCACTCTCACACCATTGGTCGCGTGACGTGTCCATCATCGAGGTGTCCCGCCCTTTCGTGGCCAATTGGTAACGTGAACAGATCCTGAGGGCTGGATTTTCATTGACCCGTGGAGGTGGGTTTGGAGGCATGTGGGGGGTTAAAATTGCGAAAACTGGCGGGCGGACACAAGCCCGTCTCCATGCAATTTTCATTAAATCGTGTCTGCTGGTCCCGCCTCTAAGAGGCGGGATAGGCTGTTAAGACCCTTAACAAGCACTAAATTGCCTCTATAATGCCATTTTGAAAGGCCTTTGTGATTTTAATCCTTTTTCTACGTGAAGCACGCCTGTTCTGAACCACGAATGTGAAACCTGGTAGGAGCATGGCCGGCTGGCTGGCTGTGGGGATGCATATATAGATGGATGTATATATGGATGCATGGAGAGGAGACATATCTAGAAGTGGTGGTGTAAAAATATCTGGGAGCAGACTTAGGACTGCTGCTGCTCATTTTGCATCCAGGTCCTCTCACAGCAAAGGCCAGGCAGTCTCTGACCTTCAATGCAGCAGCAATGATGACATCATCAGAGGCAACTTTCAGACTGAAAACACTAATTGGTTCATGGGTTCCCACATGCTGGAACTCAATTGCCCAATTAGGTGAAAATTGCCCAATTAGGTGAAAATAGCATCAATCTTCCACATCCAATTGCAGTCGGGTGGATAACACGACCCCAACCCGCCCCAGTATCAAAATCCAGCCCAAAGAGTCAATTGGATGATTCCTGTCAGTCAAACATAGAAACATAGAAACATAGAAAATAGGTACAGGAGTAGACCATTCGGTCCTTCGAGCCTGCACCGCCATTCAATGCGTTCATGGCTGAACATGCTACCTCAGTACCCCATTCCTGCTTTCTCGCCATACCCCTTGATCCCCCTAGTTGTGAGTGTTATATCTAACTCCCTTTTGAATATATTTAGCGAACTGGCCTCAACAACCTTCTGTGGAAGAGAATTCCATAGATTCACCACTCTCTGGGTGAAGAAGTTCCTCCTCAGCTCAGTCCTAAATGGCTTCCCCTTAATCCTTAGACTGTGACCCCTGGTTCTAGTTTTCCCTACCATTGGGAACATTCTGCCCGCATCTAATTTGTCTAAACCAGTCAGGATTTTAAATGTCTCTATAAGATCCCCCCTCATTCTTCTGAACTCCAGAGGATACAAGTTCAGTTGACCCAATCTTTCTTGATATGTCAGTCCGGCCATCCCAGGAATCAATCTAGTGAACCTTCGCTGCACTCCCTCAATAGCAAGAATGTCCTTCCTTAAGTTAGGAGACCAAAACTGCGCACAATACTCCAGGTGTGGCCTCACCAAGGCCCTGTACAACTGCAGCATCACCTCCCTACTCCTGTACTCAAATCCCCTTACTATGAAGGCCATCATTCCGTTTGCTTTCTTGACTGCCTGCTGCACTTGCATTCCCACCTTCAGTGACTGATGTACCATGACGCCCAGGTCTCGTTGCACCTCCCCTTTCCCTAATCTGCCACCATTCAGGTAATAGTCCGCCTCTCTATTTTTACCACCAAAGTGGATAACCTCACATTTATCCACATTGTACTTCATCTGGCATACATTTGCCCATTCACCCAACCTGTCCAAGTCACTCTGTAGCCTCCTAGCATCCTCCTCATTGTTCACACTGCCTCCCAATTTAGTGTCATCCGCAAATTTGGAGATATTACATTTAATCCCTTCGTCCAAATCATTAATATATAATGTAAACAGCTGGGGTCCCAGCACCGAACCCTGCGGTACCCCGCTGGTCACTACCTGCCATTCTGAAAAGTACCCATTTACTCCTACTCTTTGTTTCCTGTGTGCCAACCAGTTCTCAATCCACGTCAACACATTACCCCCAATCCCATGTGCTTTAACTTTGCTCACCAATCTCTTGTGTGGGACCTTGTCGAAGGCCTTCTGAAAGTCCAAATACACCACATCTACTGGTTCCCCCCTGTCCACCCGATTGGAAACATCCTCAAAAAATTCCAGAAGATTTGTCAAGCATGATTTCCCTTTCACAAATCCATGCTGACTTGGACCTATCATGTCGCTACTTTCCAAATGGTCTGTTATGACATCTTTAATAATTGCTTCCATCATTTTACCCACGACCGATGTCAGGCTGACCGGTCTATAATTCCCTGCTTTCTCCCTCCCTCCTTTTTTAAAAAGAGGGGTTACATTGGCCACCCTCCACTCCATCGGAACTGATCCAGAGTCTAAGGAATGTTGGAAAATGATCGTCAATGCATCCACTATTTCCAAGGCCACCTCCTTAAGTACTCTGGGATGCAGACCATCAGGCCCCGGGGATTTTTCAGCCTTCAGTCCCATCAATTTCCCCAATACCTTTTCCCGACTAATAAGGATTTCCCTCAGCTCCTCCCTCTTACCAGATCCTCTGACCCCTTTTATTTCCGGCAGGTTGTGTGTGTCCTCCACAGTAAACACCGAACCAAAGTACTTGTTCAATTGATCTGCCATTTCCTTGTTCCCCATTACGACTTCCCCTGTTTCCGACTGCAGGGGACCTACGTTTGTTTTTACTAACCTCTTTCTTTTTACATATTTATAGAAGCTTTTGCAGTCCATTTTAATGTTCTCTGCAAGCTTCCTTTCATATTTTATTTTCCCTGCCCTAATCAAACCCTTCGTCCTCCTCTGCTGAGTTTTGAAGTTCTCCCAGTCCCCGGGTTTGCTGCTACTTCTGGCCAATTTGTATGCAACTTCCTTGGTTTTAATACTATCCCTGATTTCCCTTGTTAGCCATGGTTGAGCCACCTTCCCTTTTTTATTTTTACGCCAGACCGGGATGTACAATTGTTGTAGTTCATCCATGCGATCTCTAAATGTCTGCCATTGCCCTTCCACTGATAGCCCCTTAAATATCGCTTGCCAATTTAACCTCACCAATTCACGCCTCATACCCTCAAAGTTGCCCTTATTTAAGTTCTGGACCATGGTCTCTGACTTAACTGTTTCCTTCTCCATCCTAATGTAGAACTCCACCATACTATGGTCACTCTTCCCCAGGGGGCCTCGTACCACAAGATTGCTGATTAGTCCCTCCTCATTACACAACACCCAGTCCAGGATGGCCTCCCCTCGAGTTGGTTCCTCAACATATTGGTTTAGGAAACCATCCCTTAAACACTCCAGGAAATCCTCCTCCACCGTCAAGCATTCCTTTTCCCATCTCCAATATGTTTATAACCAATAAACAAAAGTCTTCAGAGAAAATGGGAGAAACACACAATTTCTTTACCGCTCCCGATGATTTTTCTCCCGGGTTTTGCTCACAGTGGTGTCCCGGAGATTAATCTTTAATTCCTGGAGACTCCAGGCCAATCCTGGAGGGTTGGCAACCTTACGTTGGGTAAGAACCCTGGGAAATCTCCCTGCTCTCCCTCAGATAGTGCCATGGGATCTTTAACATCCACCTCACCCACGCTAGAATCATAGAAATTTACAGGCACAGAAGGAGGTCATTCGGCCCATCGTGTCTGTGCCGGACGAAACAAGCCCTCGGTTAGAAGCAGGATTGGAGGATTACGTTTATAAAACGATTTAGTTATCGGAAACAAATTAAATTTGTTTTGAAAAAGAAGCGATTTTATTTTCATTAATAAACCCAAAATGGCCAACTTTGGGGGGTTTTGATCGGCCTCACAACCTTGGCTTTTCAGTTGTTGCTGCCCCCAGTGTTAACGATGTGGAGATGCCGTGTTAACAACAGAGACTGCTGTATCTTTAAAACAGCTCGGTTTAATGTAAATAGAAAGGAACAGCCTGGAGAAATGAGAGTGGCTATTTGCGCGTTCCAATGTGGTCATGCTTGAGAAACAGAAATAATACAGAAGGCCATTGAAGAGAGTGTATTGTAAAAATGCCAATTTATCAACTTTTTCTCTCGACTGTTGGCCCTGGGCCATTCCATTACTGGGTCAGCAGTGCCGCGGTGATTGATGGGATTGTTTACTTCTTTCCCCGTCGCAGTTCTGAGGGAGGTGGAATGCAGATTAAGTCAATGTTTGCAGTGGGTCGCTACGCTGCCAAGGAACAAAGCACGAGCTTTAAACTCGGCGAGCCAAGGTGTGTCCGATCTGGAATAACCTGTGGATCTTTGAGTTTGCACAAAGACTTTACAGCAGCTTGTCAGATGCTTTTTAAAAAAAAAAAAAATTGTTGTCGGTAAAGTACAATTGAAGACTTTGAGAAAGAGACCCTTTGAGGAAACAAGTAATCCACAGTGAATCTGAATTAATGGCATAATTTGCCTTTGAAATGATCTATGTGTCACGTTCAGTGTACTTTCCTAGATTTAGAATTAACCAACCTGCCTGAGCTGGGAGGATTCAGATTTGTAACTGGAGAAAACAAAGCAAACCAGCCGAATGCTGGAAATCTGAATTAAAAACACAGAGGCTAGAAATAGATTCTTCATTTACCATTTGAATTTTAATGCAATAAACG
The DNA here is from genome assembly GCA_030390025.1 of Squalus acanthias. NCBI lineage: Eukaryota > Metazoa > Chordata > Chondrichthyes > Squaliformes > Squalidae > Squalus > Squalus acanthias. Next base: position 99,481 of record JASTWF010000979.1, on the reverse strand, counting down.
TGTCATTCCAGTCAATTTTTAAATTTTTAAAATGTATTTGTTGATGGGATGTGGGCGTCGCCAGATGGCCAGCATTTATTGCCCATCCCTAATTGCCCTGGAGAAGGTGGGGGTGAGCGAGCTGTCTTCTTGAACTGCTGTTCTCTGTCGCGGTCTGGTACAACTGAGTGTCTCACTCGGCCCTTTCAGAGGGCAGTGAAAAGTCAACCACCTTGCTGTGGGTCTGGAGTCACACGGAGGCCAGCTGATTCCCTTCCCCAAAGAACATGAGTGAACCAGATGGGTTTTTACGACAATCCATTACTGATACTAGCTTTTTATTCCAGAGTTATTTAATTGACTGAATTTAAATTCCCCAGCTGCCGTGTGTGAGGATTTGAACTTATGGCTCTGGATCATTAATCTAGGACCTCTGGATTACTAGCCCAGTAACGTTACCACTATGCTACCATTCCTTCTAACTTCCTTTGGGGGCACGTGGCTCCTTTAACGGGCTGCCCGGCCCATTCAATATGCTGTGCATTAGCGGTTTTTCCATTGTATAAAAGGGAATTGGATAAATACTTGAAAAGGAGAAATTTGCAGGGCTGTGGGGAAAGAGCAGGGGGGAGTGGGACTAATTGGAGAGCTCTTTCAAAGAGCCAGCACAGGCACGATGGGCCGAATGGACTCCTTCTGTGCTGTGAGATTCTAACTTTGGCGATGAATTTAAATTGAAAGGTTTCAGTTGGTCAGTAGTTGGGCGAAGAGGACAAGTGCTCTGTTTTACATTTAGTAAAGTGTAAAGTGATGGAAAGTGTTAGACTCCATGGTGTAAACCCCAAATAGGACCGGCTAAAGCCTTTAACCCCATCGCTAACCAGGTAATGGAAGGAAAAAGCTGGCAGAGCCTTAAAAACAATTCCAATGGTCTAAAAAGGTTTCGTGAAAGAAAGCAGGCTTTAGTATTTAGAGGCATTCGTTGCGCTCTGGCTGATTCCGCTCCGATATACTCACCATTGTGTATTGATCACTTATTGTGACTGTAACAAGAATTATTAGGATCAATGTACAATTGCAAGAAATGAGTCAATAATTCAATCACATCTTCATTGCAGGCAACTGTAGGGGCAGAATAGCTGGATAAATGAGTTGAATCACCACAGAAGAAAATTGTGTAAAAAGAAAGACTTGCATTTCTCCAGCGCCTTTCACAACCTCAGGACGTCTCAGAGCGCTTCACAGCCAATGAAGTACTTTTTGAAGTGTGGTCACTGTTGTAATGTAGGAAACGTGGCAGCCAATTTGCGCACAGCAAGCTCCCACAAACAGCAATGAGATAATGACCAGATCATCGTTTTTTTTAGTGATGTTGATTGAGGGATAAATATTGGCCCCAGGTCATCAGGGATAACTCTCCTGTTCTTCTTCCAATTGTGCCATGGGATCTTTTATGTCCACCTGAGAGAGCAGATTGGGGCTCCAGTTTAACGTCTCATCCAAAAGACGTCACCTCCGACAGTGCAGCGCTCCCTCAGTACTGCCCCCTCCCTCAGTGCAGCGCTCCCTCAGGACTGTCTCTCCGACAGTGCGGCGCTCCCTCAGTACTGCCCCTCCGACAGTGCGGCGCTCCCTCAGTACTGCCCCTCCGACAGTGCGGCGCTCCCTCAGTACTGCCCCTCCGACAGTGCGGCGCTCCCTCAGTACTGCCCCTCCGACAGTGCGGCGCTCCCTCAGTACTGCCCCTCCGACAGTGCAGCGCTCCCTCAGTACTGCCCCTCCGACAGTGCGGCGCTCCCTCAGTACTGTCTCTCCGACAGTGCGGCGCTCCCTCAGTACTGCCCCTCCGACAGTGCGGCGCTCCCTCTGTACTGCCCCTCCGACAGTGCGGCGCTCCCTCAGTACTGCCCCTCCGACAGTGCGGCGCTCCCTCAGTACTGCCCCTCCGACAGTGCGGCGCTCCCTCAGTACTGCCCCTCCGACAGTGCGGCGCTCCCTCAGTACTGCCCCTCCGACAGTGCGGCGCTCCCTCAGTACTGCCCCTCCGACAGTGCGGCGCTCCCTCAGTACTGCCCCTCCGACAGTGCGGCGCTCCCTCAGTACTGCCCCTCCGACAGTGCGGCGCTCCCTCAGTACTGCCCCTCCGACAGTGCGGCGCTCCCTCAGTACTGCCCCTCCGACAGTGCGGCGCTCCCTCAGTACTGCCCCTCCGACAGTGCGGCGCTCCCTCAGTACTGCCCCTCCGACAGTGCGGCGCTCCCTCAGTACTGCCCCTCCGACAGTGCGGCGCTCCCTCAGTACTGCCCCTCCGACAGTGCGGCGCTCCCTCAGTACTGCCCCTCCGACAGTGCGGCGCTCCCTCAGTACTGCCCCTCCGACAGTGCGGCGCTCCCTCAGTACTGCCCCTCCGACAGTGCTGCGCTCCCTCAGTACTGCCCCTCCGACAGTGCGGCGCTCCCTCAGTACTGTCTCTCCGACAGTGCGGCGCTCCCTCAGTACTGCCCCTCCGACAGTGCAGTGCTCCCTCAGTACTGCCCCTCCGACAGTGCGGCGCTCCCTCAGTACTGCACTGGAGTGTCAGCCTAGATTTCTGTGCTCAAGTCCCTGGAGTGAGACTTGGAACCCACAACCTTTGGACTCAGAAGCGAGTGTGCTGCCCACTGAGCCACAGCTGACACACTAAATGTAGATAAATATATAAAGGATCACGAACGCTACTGGATTAACACAAGCCATTTTACCCAGCAGTTCCAAGGGTGATTGATGGCACGCTTTATTTAAAGTTTGCCATTATATTTTCCTTTAAATGATCCTACTGATTTATTTACTGAGCGGGGTATTAAATGTCTCGGGGTCGAGTTTCCACCAGTAATACCGGAGCAATTTAAGTATCAACCCAGAAATATCAATCAAGGACTAAACTGATTGATCGAAGGGTGGTGAATCTTTGGAATTCCCTGCCCCAGAGGACTGTGTAGGCTCAGTCGTTGAGTATATTCAAGGCTGAGATCGATAGATTTTTGGACTCTAGGGGAATCAAGGGATATGGAGATCGGGTGGGAAAGTGGAGTTGAGGTCGAAGATCAGCCATGGTCTTATTGAATGGCGGAGCAGGCTCGAGGGGCTGAATGGCCGACTCCTGCTCCTAATTCATATGTTCTCTACAGGTTGCTGTTTTTGCCTGGGCTCTCTCTGTTTGGGGATAGTATGTTGCTCATATCTTCCCTTGTGACGACTCGAAAGGAAGTAATGATTCAGAGTGGGTCCACTAATGAAGTAGCGCCGGGGCGAGGCAAATCCGCACTGTCGGAGGGGCAGTACTGAGGGAGCGCCGCACTGTCGGGGGGGGCAGTACTGAGGGAGCGCCGCATTGTCGGAGGGTCTGTACTGAGGGTGCGCTGGACTGTCGGAGGGACAGTACTGAGGGAGCGCTGCACTGTCGGAGGGGCAGTACTGAGGGAGCGCTGCACTGTCGGAGGGACGGTACTGAGGGAGCGCTGCACTGTCGGAGGGACAGTACTGAGGGAGCGCTGCACTGTCGGAGGGGCAGTACTGAGGGAGCGCTGCACTGTCGGAGGGGCAGTACTGAGGGAGTGCCGCACTGTCGGAGGGGCAGTACTGAGGGAGCGCTGCACTGTCGGAGGGTCAGTACTGAGGGAGCGCCGCACTGTCGGAGGGTCTGTACTGAGGGTGCGCTGCACTGTCGGAGGGACAGTACTGAGGGAGCGCTGCACTGTCGGAGGGGCAGTACTGAGGGAGCGCTGCACTGTCGGAGGGACAGTACTGAGGGAGCGCCGCACTGTCGGAGAGACAGTACTGAGGGAGCGCCGCACTGTCGGAGAGACAGTACTGAGGGAGCGCCGCACTATCGGAGGGACAGTACTGAGGGAGCGCCGCACTGTCGGAGAGACAGTACTGAGCGAGTGCCGCACTGTCGGAGGGGCAGTACTGAGGGAGCGCCGCACTGTCAGAGGGGCAGTACTGAGGGAGCGCCGCACTGTCGGAGGGACAGTACTGAGGGAGCGCCGCACTATCGGAGGGACAGTACTGAGGGAGCGCCGCACTGTCGGAGAGACAGTACTGAGCGAGTGCCGCACTGTCGGAGGGGCAGTACTGAGGGAGCGCCGCACTGTCAGAGGGGCAGTACTGAGGGAGCGCCGCACTGTCGGAGGGACAGTACTGAGGGAGCGCTACACTGTCGGAGGGGCAGTACTGAGGGGGCGCTACACTGTCGGCGGGGCAGTACTGAGGGAGTGCTGCACTGTCGGAGGGGCAGTACTGAGGGGGCGCTGCACTGTCGGAGGGGCAGTACTGAGGGAGCGCTGCATTGTCGGAGGGGCAGTACTGAGGGAGTGCTGCACTGTCAGAGGGGCAGTACTGAGGGAGCGCCGCACTGTCGGAGGGGCAGTACTGAGGGAGAGCTGCACTGTCGGAGGGGCAGTACTGAGGGAGCACTACACTGTCGGAGGGGCAGTACTGAGGGGGCGCTGCACTGTCGGAGGGGCAGTACTGAGGGAGCGCTGCACTGTCGGAGGGGCAGTACTGACGGAGCGCTGCACTGTCGGAGAGGCAGTACTGAGGGAGTGCTGCACTGTCGGAGGGGCAGTACTGAGGGAGCGCTGCACTGTCGGAGGGGCAGTACTGAGGGAGCGCCGCACTGTCGGAGGGGCAGTACTGAGGGAGCGCTGCACTGTCAGAGGTGCGATCTTTCAGATGAGTCATTAAACCCTCTCAGGTGGACGTGAAAGATCCCATGGCACTATTTTGAAGTAGTGCAGGGGAGTTCTCCCCGGTGTCCTGGGGCCAATATTTACCCCTCAACCAACATCACTAAAGCAGATTATCTGGTCATTATCATGTTGCTGTTTGTGGGATCTTGCTGTGCGCAAATTGGCTGCCGCGTTTCCCACATTACAACAGTGACCACACTTCACAAATACTTCATTGGCTGTAAAGCGCTTTGAGATGTCCGGTGGTCATGAAAGGCGCTGGAGAAATGCAAGTCTGTCTTTCTTTTTTCTTTTTTTTTACAACATTCTAGTTTATAAAGAATATATGTGACATAATACATTATAATTACACAATCCTGAAAAAAAAACTCCACTAAACTTAACAAATAAATTTTTTTTTTCATTAGCATTCGAAATGCGTTCAAGAAGCTTCCCCCCCTCCCAGATAGGCCTGCCCGTCAGTGTGAAGCCTGGGCCTTGAGTTGGAAGTTTCACCTGGGCCTGAGGTGTTGGAATTTTGCGTTGTTGTTGACAGATTGTGTGGTGGTTTCTACACCTGTGGAACCATAACGCCCAGAGCACACTGGGTCAACGCATGGCACACGATAACTAGGACAGGACCAGTGAGTGCCATAGATTCACCATGGAGATTATAGCTTTCATACTGCTGATACTGAACTACAATACCCACAGTGTACTGCACTCCAGCCAGAACATTTTGCCATACAGTAACTGCGAGTTATGAATGACAGATCAATAATATTTTCATTTAGCGTGTTTTATACAATTTAAGCAAATAAATAAAAATTTGTGATTCACTGTGCAGCTCGGATGAGATTTTTTTGTCACCCAGGAGAACTTATATTTGCGCTGAGGCCCAGAAAGTCTTATAAAACCCTCCGAGATCTCTGCGCTCCTCCAATTCTGGACACTTGTCCATCCCCGATTTCCATCGCTCCACCATTGGCGGCCGTGCCTTCAGCTGCCTGGGCCCTAAGCTCTGGAATTCCTTCCCTAAACCTCTCCGCCTCTCTCTCCTCGTTAAAACCGACCTCTGTGACCAAGCATTTGGTCACCTGCCCTAATATCTCCTTATGTGACTCGGTGTCAAATTTTGTCTGATTTACGCTCCTGTGAAGCGCCTTGGGACGTTTTACTACGTTAAAGGCGCTGTATAAATGCAAGTTGTTGTTGTTGCTGGATCCAATCAGCCAATCAAATAGGCCCAGACCGTGGAGAAGGAGAAGCCGGGTGCATGCTGGTTAGCGGAGTCTTGATGATGGGTAAAAGCTCCTGGGAACAGTGCTGCACAGACGGCAACGTTGGCAAGAACTAAAAGTCCTCCATGGGAAGTAAAATAAAGATCTTTCATAATCATGTAAATAACTGGAAAGAAGGAAAAATGTGAGGAAGGAAGAGTAACAGCTCCTAATTCTCAACTTGGCAATCAATTCCATACAACAACAACTTGTATTTATATAGTGCCTTTAATGTAGTAAAATGTCCCAAGGTGCTTCACAGGAGTATTATAAGACAAAAAAAATTGACACCGAGCCACATAAGGAGTTAATTAGGGCAGGTGACCAAAAGATTGGTCAAAGAGGTAGGTTTTAAGGAGCGTCTTAAAGGAGGAAAGAGAGGTAGCGAGGCGGAGAGGTTTAGTCAGGGAATTCCAGAGTTTAGGGCCCAGGCAACAGAAGGCACGGCCACCAAAGGTTGAGCGATTATAATCAGGGATCCTCAAGAGGGCAGAATTAGAGGAGCGCAGATATCTCGGGGGGTTTGTGGGGTTGAAGGAGATTAGAGAGATAGGAAGGGGCGAGGCCATGGCGGGATTTGAAAACAAGGATGAGAATTTTGAAATCGAGGTGTTGCTTAACCAGGAGCCAATGTAGGTCAGCGAGCACAGGGGTGATGGGCGAACGGGACTTGGTGCGATGACCTCAAGTTTACGTAAGGTGGAATGTGGGAGGACGGCCAGGAGTATGTTGGAATAGTCAAATCTAGAGGTAACAAAGGCATGGACGAGGGTTTCAGCTTCGGATGAGCTGAGACAAGGGCAGAGACAGGTGATGGTACCTGCCACCTAAAGTAATGAAATCTAATTTTTTTTAAGATAATTGCCAGAAAAGCCAGGGGTGATATGAGGATAATTTTTATTTTATGCAGCAAGTTGTTGTGATCTGGAACGAGCTGCCTGAAAGGGCGGTGGAAGCAGATTCAATAATAACTTTCAAAATGGAATTGGATAAATACTTGAAGATTAAAAATTTGCAGGGCTATGGGGAAAGAGCAGGAAGTGGGACTAATTGGAGAGCTCTTTCAAAGAGCCGGCACAGGCACAATGGGCCGAATAGTCTCCTTCTGTGCTGTATGATTCTATGATTCTATTTTATATGATGCTGTCATAATAACAGGTGGACACAGACCGCAATCTAACCTGGAGGCTTTGATGATATTTACAACTGCTTGATCCTCACTTTCCCACTTATCGGGCTCGATTTTGCCATTGGGGTCGGGCTGGGGCGTGTCAGGTGGTTTTCGTGTCAGGACCCCGACTCCGATGTGAAGTGGGAAAAAAGTGGGATTTTCCCCTAATTGGGCACTTGATTTCCAGTGTGTGGAAACCCCTGGCCCAATTAGTCTTTCCATCCTGAAAGTCGCCTCCGATGACGTCATCAGTGCTGCTGGATTTAAGGCCTGCAAGCAGCCTTGCTTCTTCTGGAGACTGGAAACGCTTTGGACATTGTATGAAGGACTTCATTTACCGACCATGTCCACCAGCAAGCAAAAGTGTGCACCTCGCTTTGATGAGCCCTCCCTCCAAGCTCTGGTGCAGGGAGCAAGATCTAATAAGGAGGTGCTCTTCCCTTCCTCAGGGAGAAAAAAGCCACCACAACAGACTAAAGCTGTGTGGCTGCAAGTGGCCCAGGAGGTCAACTCAATCTCTATGTGCCGCAGAACCTGGCTGCGGTGCAGGAAGAGGTTTCATGACCTTCTGCGCACTGGAAAAGTGAGTATGACTTTCCCATCACCCTCAATCTCATCCCCATCGCCTCTCCTCACCAGCACTCTGCTTTGCCAACCTCTTCCTCCACATCCCACTTGACACTTACATCCCTGCACCCTTACCCATTCCCTCTCTCTCTATGGTCCCATTCACTTAACTATTCGACCATGCAGCCCTCACGCTCCCTATCACTGTGACGCAATGACAACAACTTACAACACACAGGGTGGGCCCTTTGTCTCCTTCTAAGCATCTATGCTATGGATTCTCTACACTCACTCCTTCATTCTCACTCAAACTCCACTTGTGTCCCTCATTGCAGGAAAAGAGAGCCCACAATAAGAGGGAAAGAGCGAGGACAGGAGGAGGGCCACCCTCAGTAGCCCAGCTCGCCGCCTGGGAGGAGGCGGCCCTGGAAATTGCCGGGATCGAGGAGGATTCCCAAGTGGGGGACGGACAGGCGGGCGCATCACAGCAAGCTGGTGACAGAATAGTTTGGCATCTCTCTCATTGACATTGCATGAGTGACTGATAATGAATCTGATGCTCTAACAGATTGACTTATGATCATCTGCACAATTCAATGTGCATGCAACCTTGACCTCACATGTCTAACTCTTTCCTTTACTCCCCCACAGGACCATCGAGAGCCCGTCCCCACTGTCCAGGAGGAAGAGCCTGAGCTTCCAGACTCCTCAGAGGAAGCTGCAACCTCTGAGGGCGCTCTGTCAGCAGAATTAAGCGCACTCTGCACCAGCGCAGACACTCACACCTCGGTGGGACCCTCGGGGCATAGAGTAGAGTTGTCACCTGGTGTATCACAGCTCACAAGTGAGCATCAGCAGATGGTGGAGACAGGGACAGCAGTGGAGAGTCCTTGTCAGAGGGCGCAGGACTCTGGCCAGCTCGGCTCAGCTGCATGTCGACCCTCTGCCTCGGGGTCCATCCTGAAGGAGAGCGGTGCTGGAACTCCAGGAACAGGTGCAGGAGTCTCTGGCAGGTTTTGTCTCCAGGGTCGCTGCGAGTGTGGAGCGAATGGAGGAGTCCATCGCGAACATGAGCAGAGCCTTTGTGGAGGCATTGGCGCATGAACACATCACCACAGAAAGGATGGCAACCTCCTTGGAAAGGATGGCTACCTCCATGGTAAGGCTGGCTACGGTAGAGGAGAGGATGGCTACGGTAGAGGAGAGGATGGCTACGGTAGAGGAGAGGATGGCTACGGTAGAGGAGAGGATGGCTACGGTAGAGGAGAGGATGGCTACGTCCATGGAGGAGCTTAGTCGCCAGGGTATGGAATACATGGTAATTGTTCAGAATAGACTGACATCTCCTGAGGAGCGATGGTCAGCTATTGAGCAAACAAACCAGACTTCATGCAAGTCCTCGGGAGTAGGACTTCCAGTGCAGAAACAGGTCCTCGTGGACCCCCTGCAGTGCAGCATTTCTGCCACTTGCTAGCTCTGAAGTGGGGCTGACCCATGAGAGGGATGTTGGTGGCATACAACAAGGAAGTGGGGGCTCCTCTCCAAGCGCTCACACGACCATGCCACTGCACAGCCCTCGGTCAGAGCCCCACCAGAGTCCCCACCAAACTGAGATCAGCGTCTCAACCCCTGCACAGCCGCAGGAGCAGCAGACTGTTGCCGAGCCCTCACAGGCTCGCAACCCCAGAGGAGGCCCGCCAAAGGTATCAAGACAGGAGCAGCAAGAAAGTGAGCAAGGGGCCTCCACATCTGCTGAAGCCACAGGGGAAGCACCACGTAGGAGCACGCGTAAGAGGAAGATAATGCACAAGTAGTCACAAGGGTAGTCACTTGGGTAAAATGTTGTGTTTAATTTTGAAAAGCCATCAGTTGCTTATTGTCATAAAAAATTCTAATGGCAAACTGTTGCAGTTGTGGCGTGTGTCATTTTGCTAATGGGACTTCCACATTGAGGGCTTAGGGCGACTTGCAATTGTCAGTATGGTGGTCAGAGTGATAGGAATCCGTAGGTTCTTGGCCATTGTCGATGGTCTGATAAGAAGGTGCGAGGCAAAAGTGTTTGATTGTGCAGGCTAAGCAAATCTGGCCAAGATGAGTGCGTCCCTTGCATCCCGGGCAGCAATGTGGTCGCGAGCTGGCGCCTTCTGGCCTGTGCAGCTTCAGGTGGGTGAGCAGCAGCTTGGCACTCCTGTTTTTGCTGCTGATGTTGGTGGTGCTGTTATTCAGGGTTCTGCTGCTGCCACGGCTGGTCTTCGTCCGAATCTGATGTCCAGGAGGAAAGGAAATAAATGGTTCCCATGCTTCTGGTATATGCCTCAGTTGAGGAAGCGCTCAGTCAAGGTGACGAGAGGGGTTTCCCAGGAGATCACACTGGAGATGGGTGTCAGGCTCCAAACTTCCACAGCAATGGAAATGCCTGCTAAAAGTTCCCCCAGACCTGAGACAACAAAGTTCTGCCACCTGCAAATGATGATTGGTGAAAACTCCTTTTTAATGGTGGAGCTGCAGCTGTTAGTAAGCAATCCACTTGTGAGGCCGCCAGGATTAACTGGCGTGTTCCAGAGGAGACGTGCAGGATGTGGGAAAAGTGGTAAAATCAGAAAGGCCTCTCAAAATGGGATTATAGAGGCAATTAACTGGTTGTTAAGGGCCTTAAGGGCCTATCCCGCCTCTTGGAGGTAGGATGGAAACGGGGTCAGAAAACACGCATTTGGGAAAATTGCTCGGAGGCGGGCTGGAGGCGGGATCGGGCCCGCCCACCATTTTTTGTGATTTTACCACCTCACACGCCTCCAATCCCGCCTCCTCGGGCCTGGCAAAATTGAGCCCATAATATCATCTGACCTCCTTGATGAGACTTCTACCTTGTAAACATTTTTGTTAGGTAAGGGTATTAAGGGTTACGGAGCCAAGGCGGGTAGGTGGAGTTAAGTTACAAGATCAGCCACGATCTAATTGAATGGTGGAAGGAACGGGTTCGAGGGGCCGAATGGCCTCCTCCTGTTCCTATGTAAACAAACTCAAAGGGCAGAATTTTCATTGACCCGTGGAGGCGGGTTTGGAGCCGTGTGGGGGGTTAAAGTTGCAGATTCGGGGGTCCCGAACCCATCCCGCCCCCAACCCACCTCCATGCCAGTTTCACAGGAGGCGGGTACCCGACCTGTGCTGGGAGCCGCCTCCCCGAGGCGGGAAGGGGATTAGTGCCAATAAACTGCCCGTTAACAGGTAGTTAACAGGCAGTTTTTTGCCTAATCCCTATTTTTATGCCGTTTTAGCGAGGCGGACCGTGGGTCTGCAGGGGTTGAGGGGTCGATATGTCCGGTGGGCAGGTGAGTGATGGGTGCATGTGTGCAGAGGTAAGTGTGTAAGGTAAGTGTAAAGTGTGGAAAAAAGTTTTACTTACCTTAACTTCCTCCTGCAGGTGTCAGCCCTTCAGGTCTCAGGAGTCAGAAATCTCACCGGCACAGAAAGCAGAATGGCCGTTGAGCTGTCAAAAGCTGCAGCCTCTGCTTTTTGTTCTGCAGAGATCTCTAAATCAGCCTGAGAGGAAGGAATTAACTTAGAGGACAGATTGTCAGTGTTTGACAGCTTCAAAGAGCTGTCAAACGCTGATATTTCATCTGTCAATAGCTCTTGACAGATGAAATGTCAATCTGTGACGTCACCTGTTGCCGGGTGGCCCTTAATTGGCCTGCTGAGCCCACTGGGTGGGCTCAACAAGGTCAATCAAGTGAAAATACAGTGGGTTGGCCACAACTCGATGGAGGCGGGACTACAACCCCAAAAGTGGGAGTCCCGCCTCCTGCTCGCCTCCATTGATAAAATCCAGCCCAAAGTATCCATTATCCTATTCCTGACACTCGTAGTTTGTCAATTCAAGCTTCCCAAGGCTTCAGCTGTGAGTGATGATTCTGCTTTACTTTTGTTGGCAGATTTGGGTGGTCACACAGAAGGTCACGCTGCGAAAGGTTGGGCTCCCTAAACAGAACTGAATACTGCAGTGGTTTGAGGAATTAGCAGTTCAGTGGGTATTGTTTTTCTCCTGTAATCTATTACATAGAATTAAATAGAATTTACAGCACAGAAACAGGCCATTCGGCCCAACCAGTCCGTGCCGGTGTTTATGCTCCACACGAGCCTCCTCCCACCCCTCTTCATCTCACCCCATCAACATATCCTTCTATTCCTTTCTCCCGAAGGAAAGGTTAATTCAACTCATTTAATTCTGGCTTCTTGCGCATCCACACAAAGGGTGGTAGAAGTCTGGAGCTCTCTTCCTGCTAGCTCAATTAATCATTTTAAATCTGAGAGCGATAGATTTTTGCTAGACAAGGGTATTAAGGGATACGGAGCCAGGGAAGGTGGATGGAGTTAGGATACATATCAGCCATGATCTCATTGATCACAGGCTCGAGGGGCTGAGTGACCTCCTCCTGTTCCTATGTTCCTATGAGATCTCTGCGCTCCTCTAATTCTGGCCTCTTGAGCATCCCTGATTTTAATCGCTCCACCATTAGCGGCCGTGCCTTCAGCTGCCTGGGCCCTAAGCTCTGGAATTCCCTCCCTAAACCTCTCCGCCTCTCTCTCCTCCTTTAAGACGCTCCTTAAAACCTCCCTCTTTGACCAAGCTTTTGGTCACCTGCCCTAATATCTCCTTATGTGGCTCGGTGTTAAATTTTGTTTGATAATCGCTCCTGTGAATCGCCTGGGACGTTTTACTATGTTAAAGGCGCTGTATGAATACAAGTTGTTGTTCTAGCAACTGTATAACTAAATAGAAAAGAGAACAGAATATTATATTAGTATACAAAAAGAAAATACTGCAGATGCTGGAAATCTGAAATAAAAACAGAAAATGCTGGAGATACTCAGCAGGTCAGGCAGCATCTGTGAAGAGAGAAAGAGTTAACGTTTCAGGTCGATGACCTTTCGTCAGAACTGGAGTCCAGTTCTGACGAAGGGTCATCGACCTGAGACGCTAACTCAGCATTTTCTGTTCTTATATTATATTAGTATCGCTTGCTGTTACCTGAGGTTCATGTGTCAGATGCTTTTAATTGTGCTTATGTATTTGCTGTAAGTCAGTATCACAGGTATAACACCTGGCTGAAAACCTTTTACCGAGGATTTGGTCACTATAAACAGCTTTGCATTTACAGCACTGAAGGAGCGCTGCACTGTCGGAGGGGCAGTACTGAGGGAGTGCCGCACTGTCGGAGGGGCAGTACTGAGGGAGCCCTGCACTGTCGGAGGGGCAGTACTGAGGGAGTGCCGCACTTTCAGAGGGACAGTACTGAGGGAGCGCCGCACTGTCGGAGGGGCAGTACTGAGGGAGCGCCGCACTGTCGGAGGGGCAGTACTGAGGGAGCGCCGCACTGTTGGAGGGGCAGTACTGAGGGAGCACCGCACTGTCGGAGGGGCAGTACTGAGGGAGCACCGCACTGTCGGAGGGGCAGTACTGAGGGAGTTCTGCATTGTCGGAGGTGCCGTCTTTCAGATGAGACGTTAAACCGAGGCCCCGTATGCTCTCTCAGGCGGACGTAAAAGATCCTACGGCACTATTTCGTAGAAGAGCAGGGGAGTTATCCCCGGTGTCCAAGGCCAATATTTATCCCTGAACCGACATCACTAAAATCAGATTATTTGGCCATTATCACATTGCTATTTGTGGGAGCTTGCTGTGCGCAGATTGGCTGCCGCGTTTCCTACATTACAACAATGACTACACTTCAAAAAGTACTTCATTGGCTGTAAAGCGCTTTGGGACGTCCCGAGGTGGTGAAAGGCGCTATAGGAATGCAAGTCTTTTTTTATACATCTGTCTTCTGTTAAAAATATCTGTCGTGAAATCTTATTGCGTTTTATTTCCAAAACTGGCCATTTTCCTTTCGGCCCTCTTTCAGCTCTCTCTCTCTCTCTAGGAAACTGGGTGACACGTGTTAAACCCACTTAAGGCGTGTGAGTTAGTTCAGATCCCAATTGACTCTGGCGGATCTTGCAATGGAGCTGTGAGCAGCCTCTGCTCCTGCGGTGCGAGGAGTGATCCCAGCCTCTCACTGACATCATTTCTCTCACATGACGCTGTGCTGCACTGCCAAGACAACATGATATTTATGCATTAACACCAACTAACTTTGTATGCATTCACCAAACGGAGTGTTCCGTCTGCAAATGTTAAGGTCACGAGATTGACTTGGCTCTGCCCCAAATTCCGAAATAAATACTGACATACAGAAACAATCTTCATTCTGCTTTTTGAATGTGACATTTTTTCTGTAGTTGCTAGGCTACAGGTTCCCAACATTATTATTATTATATATCGGGACCCTCTTTAGTGAAGCCAGACAATTTCAAGGCCACTCCCCCTCTTTGCCCCCCCTTGACCATAATACGCCAAAGGTTCACCAGAACCCCAGGGGATCTCCCTACTGTTGCTGCCAAAGTAACGGTGAGTTCAATGGCGCTCGCCGTTATTAATGGGTAAATCGTCCGGCAGCTGTAGGCACGACCACCAATGGTGGGACGAAGGTAGTGGGGGATGCGCAAGAGGCCAGAGATCTCTTAGGGTTGTGGGGCTGGAGGAGGTTATAGAGATAGGGAGGGGGCGAGGCCATTGGAGGGATTTGAACACAAGGATGAGAATTTTAAAATCGAGGTGTTGCTGGACCGGGAGCCAGTGTAGGTCAGCGAGCACAGGGGGTGAGGGGTGAACGGGACTCGGTGCGAGTTAGGACATGGGCGGCAGAGTTTTGGACAAGCTCTAGTTTATGGAGGGTGGAAGGTGGGAGGCCGGCCAGGAGAGCGTTGAAATAGTCCAAGTCTGGAGGTAACAAAAGCAAGGATGAGGGTTTCAGTAGCGGATGAGCTGAAGCTGGGGTGGAGACGGGCGATTTTACGGAGGTGGAAGTAGGCGGTCTTTGTGATGAAGGAGATATAGGGTTCGAATCGCAGCTCATGATTAAACAGGAATACTACTTTGACATGTGACTGTAGCACAGACTCTCTTACTATTTCTTTTACCCCCAAGATTAGATCTTAAAATCTTGAAGAGTGCTAATGAGAAGGTGAACACGCATCACTGAAAGTAATTTCAGTGGCTGCAACCAATGGATTGGGACTGCTACCAATATCCCCAGGCTCCTATTTCACAATAATATACAATGTACATTTCAATTCACACCAAGGTCAAAGGTCTACATGACCGTCTCATAGAATCATAGAATCATAGAAGATAGGAGCAGGAGTAGGCCATTCGGCCCCTCTAGCCTGCTCCGCCATTCAATGCGATCATGGCTGATCATCCAAATTCAGTACCCTGTCCCTGCTTTTTCCCCATATCCCTTTAGCCTTAAGAAATATATCCAACTCCTTCTTGAATCTATTTAATGAATTGGCCTCTACTGCCTTCTGTGGCAGAGAATTCCACAGGTTCACCACTCTCTGGGTGAAGAAATTCCTGCTAATTTCTGTCCTAAATGGCTTACCCCTTATCCTTAGACTGTGACCCCTGGTTCTGGACTCCCCGACCATCGGGAACATCCTTCCTGCATCTGGTCTGTCCTGTCCTGTCAGAATTTTATAAGTTTCAATGAGATCCCCTCTCATTCTTCTAAACTCCAGCGAGTATAAGCCCAATCGACCCAATCTCTCTTCATACGTCATTCCTGCCATCCCAGGTATCAGCCTTGTGAATCTTCGCTGAACTCCTTCCATGGCAAGAACATCCTTCCTCAGATAAGGCGACCAAAACTGCACACAGTACTCAAGGTGTGGTCTCACCAAGGCCCTGTACAACTGCAGCAAGACATCCTTGTCCCTGTACTCAAACCCTCTCGCTATGAAGGCCAACATACCATTTGCCTTCTTAACCGCCTGCTGCACCTGCATGCTTACCTTCAGCGACTGGTGCACAAGGACACCCAGGTCTCGTTGCACTTCCCCTTCTCCCAATCTATTGCCGTTCAGATAATAATCTGCCTTTCTGTCTATCAGATAAAATTTCATTACATCGCATTTACAGCCCAACTGGTCCGTGCCGGTGTTTCTGCTCCACACCAGCCTCCTCCCACCCTCTTCATCTCACCCCATCAGCATATCCTTCTATCCCTTTCTCCCTCATGTGTTTATCCAGCTTCTCCTTAAATTAGGGTTTCCAACACTGGTTGAATATCTGCTGGAGGTTTCATCACATGACCCCCTGCCTCCAACCGCCCCGCCCCCCACGCTCCCGCCATTGCTCGCCTCGACACGTCCATCCGCGCGACGCAATGCTTTCCCACGGCCAATCAGAGAGTGAATAGACTCTTTGTTACCCAATTGGATGACTTCAGTCAAACAGCCCTTTTCCCCCCATCTCCAATATTTTTA
Organism: Squalus acanthias; assembly: GCA_030390025.1. Lineage (NCBI taxonomy): Eukaryota > Metazoa > Chordata > Chondrichthyes > Squaliformes > Squalidae > Squalus > Squalus acanthias. Next base: position 83,408 of record JASTWF010000979.1, on the reverse strand, counting down.
TAATTAATAAACAGAAGTGTTCAAAGAAAATGAGAAAAACCCACAATTTTCTTTTATTTTTAGATTCGTTCCTGGGATGTGGGAGTCGCTGGCGAGGCCAGCATTTATTGCCCATCCCTAATAAGGTAGTGGTGAGCCGCCTTCTTGAACCGCTGCAGTCCGTCTTCTCTGTAGTGGTTTGTTCGGCCATTCCAGGGGTCAGTTAAGAGTCAACCACATTGCTGTGGGTCTGGAGTCACATATAGGCCCAGACCGGGTAAGGACGGCAGATTTCCTTCCCTAAAGGACATTAGTGAACCAGATGGGTTTTTACAACAATCCAATAGTTTCATGGTCACCATTACTGATGCTAGCTTTTTATTCCAGATTTATTTAATTAACTGGATTTAAATTCCCCAGCTGCTGTGGGATTTGAACTACCTCTCTCTGGATCATTAGTCCAGGCCTCTCGGATTGACTAGTCCAGTAACATAACCACTATGCTACGTTACCCCTAGGCACCCTAATGCAACCTTTGATTTCTCTCCTGGGTTTTTGTTCGTGGCAGCGTCCTGGATATTAAGGGCCTGAAATTGCGATCGGAGGCTTTCCCTAACAGCACTGTGGGAGCACCTTCACCGCACGGACTGCAGCGGTTTAAGAAGGCGGCTCAAGAAGGCGGCTCACCACCACCTTCTGAAGGGCAATTAAGGGATGGGCAATAAATGCTGGCCTTGCCCGCGACACCCACATTCTGTGAATGAATTTAAAAAAAATACAGAATTAGCTAAGTATTTGACAAATATAAAAAGACACAATTAAAGGGTAGGGAAAGGGTAGCTCCACCTGAGGAGATAGCCACATGGTCTCCTCCCGTGCTGTAATTTCTATACTATCCTAACCAATTGAAAGGTTTCATTGGAAAGGAGATTATTTTAATGGACACAGATTAAGTGTCTCACTGGATTAGGAACTGTCTTGTATCTCAGACACCTGAACTGAATCCACTCCAAACTGACAAAAAGATGGGATGAGCGTCTCCTGATTCTAAGATTTATTGTCTCATCTGGGCTAGTTTCTGGTCCGTGTAAGTCCACAGTGCAAGAGGTCTATGATTTTACCATTAATTAGTAGCCTGCTTTCGAGGGAAATACTGCCGTAATCAACATACACAATTGTGTCCTTTTTTCTAGCCAAGAGTGTTAAGGGATACGGAGCCAAGGCGGGTGGGTGGAGTTAGGTCGCAGATCAGCCATGATCCCATTGAATGGCGGAACGGGCTCAAGGGGCTGAATGGCCTCCTCCTGTTCCTGTGTCCTTAAAAGTGGAGGCAAAGCCCATTTTCAAATCCATTCCTACACCTTTTGGCCGCTGCTGAGATTTCTTAGATCCTGTGTAGTATGGTCAGGTACTTTAACCACAGCCGGTCAACAACGATATTTGCTCATGTATAATACATTTATTGCAGTCGGGTTCATTTAAAGTGATTTGCCCATTTCCCTAAATGCGGAGGGTAAGGTATTCTACAAATTGAGTATTTCTTGCATTTAGATATGCTGTTTCAAAGATTCCTGAGTCAATCTGGCACAGCTGCATCCTGAGCTTCCAGTGGCTCAGTGGGCAGCGCTCTCGCCTCTCAGTCAGAAGGTTGTGGGTTCACAGAGACTCAAACATAAATATCCACTGGAGTGCTGCACTGTCGGAGGTGCCGTCTTTCGGATGAGATGTTAAACCGAGGCCCCGTCTGCTCTCTCAGGTGGATGTAAAAGACCCTATGGCACTATTGGAAGAAGAGCAGGGGAGTTCTCCCCGGTGCCCTCAACCAACATAACAAAAACAGATGATCTGGTCATTATCACATTGCTGTTTGTGGGAGCTTGCTGTGCGCATATTGGCTGCTGCGTTTCCCACATTACAACAGTGACTGCACTTCAAAAGTACTTCATTGGCTGTAAAGCGCTTTGGGACGTCCGGTGGTCGTGAAAGGCGCTAGAGAAATGCAAGTCTTTCTGGCTTTTCCTTTTTTTGGCCAGGAAGTCTCCACAGGATTAACCTGGTTTAAATGTTCCATTTAATAATGTGTTCCTTCTAGTTGGAGAGGTTGCCTTCTAACTTTGCTTACCTTCAGCAGACTCCAGTCTCGTTCGCTTGTATTTCCGCTTTGACTCTGAGCTATTTTTGATGCATTTTTTTGTGACCTATATGGTCAAAAGTGTAATGGTCTTCCAGCCTACTTTCAATACTCTAAGAGCTTTGTGTTTTTTTTTTAAATCTACGGAATTGAAAGGCACCAGGCTATAAAAATCATTTTTATTGTCCAAAAACATTTACAAGGTTTCTTTAAATTTGATGCTTACCGCGTTAACTTAATATGCAGGGTGAAGAGGACACCCTTAGAACAGACTGCCGTGAGCAATCACTCTTCTAACCCAGCACAAATGACCATGGCAGCAGGTTAGAGAGCACCGGTAAACACAATCGTGAACACCCACAACAGTAGTGCAAGGTTCTACAACAAAAAGTGCAAATTGATCGAATAAAAGTGCAAGTGGCAAACGTGTAACTTAGATTTCCAATCCCCACCCTCCTCCCATTAATGAACCCCTAAACTTGGTGCACAAGTCATCTGTAGTGTTACCCCCCCAGTCTAGATCTGGAATTCCAAAGCCTGGGATTTTCAATGTACTTTCCTCCCCGCCTCCCCCCTCCATCTCAAAGCCTAGAAAGCTTTCTTCAGTTAGTGAAGCACCGTGCTTCACTTCTGAATAGACAAACTCAGTCACTGCTCGTTAAAAGGAACCGGTCCTTTTACCGAGGGGCTCTTGAAAACTTTCAAGAAAGGCAAGTCAAACTTCCAGTAAATAGCCAGGACAGTTGGAAGCGTACTGAACCTTGAGTTAGGGACTCGAGCCAAGAGCGGCTCACATCCTCCAATGCACAGACAAGATTGGACCAATAGTTCTGCTCCACTCGAGAGCTCCATTCAGATACTCGGCCAGTGTCCGGCCAGCTTGGCTCTGCATGTCGCTCTCTCCCGCGTTAGAAGCTACAGGTTCAAGCCCCACTTAGCTCATTCTAAGTTGTTTACTTCTGCATTGCTGGAGGTACCAACTTTTTTTTGGGAAGTTTGATGTTAAACCAAGGCCCTTTCTGCCCGTGCAGGCAGCTGTAATGATCCCGCAGCATTACTTGAGCAGCGAGTTCTCTCATTGTCCTGGGAAATAGTCATCTAGCACCAAAGCAGACAGCCATTGAACCATCTGAGCCAATATTCATCTCTCCTCACTCATCCACATAGCCACCTCAAATTAGGGCTATTCATCTCAAGACTTGTGGCAACAAGAGCAGGTCAGAGGCTGGGTATTCTGCGGCGAGTGTCTCACCTCCTGTCTCCCCAAAGCCTTTCCAGCTTCTACAAGGCACAAGTCAGGAGTGTGATGGAATACTCTCCACTTGCCTGGATGAGTGCAGCTCCAACAACACTCGAGAATCTCGATACCATCCAGGGCAAAGCAGCCCGCTTGATTGGCACCCCATCCGCCACCTTAAACATTCACTCCCTCCACCACCGGCGCACCGTGGCTGCAGTGTGGACAATCTACAAGATGCACTGCAGCAACTCGCCAAGGCTTCTTCGACAGCACCTCCCAAACCCGCGACCTCTTCCACCTAGAAGGACAAGGGCAGCAGGCGCATGGGAACACCACCACCTCCAAGTTCCCCTCCAAGTCACACACCATCCTGACTTGGAAATATATCGGCCAATCCTTCATCGTCGCTGGGTCAAAATCCTGGAACTCCCTCCCTAACAGCACTGTAGGAGCACCTTCACCACACGGACTGCAGCGGTTCAAGAAGGCGGCTCATCACCACCTTCTCAAGGGCAACTAGGGATGGGCAATAAATGCTGGGACGCCCACATCCCAGGAACAAAAAAATAAATTTGTGTGACTGTATACTGGCTGCCACAGTACCTGCGAAGCCAAGATCAAAATCCATTGGCTGACAAGAGCCTTGGGCCATAGAGGGTATGAAAGCCACTACATCAATGCAACCTCTTGACAAGCAAGGCATGTGCAATTCTAGATATCAACCACACTGAAGCGAGTCATATTGCTAAGTAGATAATGGGTTTTTATAGGCAATACGGAAGATGGGTCAAATCAAGAGCATTAACGCTTAGGCAATAGTGAAGTGCTGGCAGGAGAATGAGTTAAAGCTGCTGTATGGAGCACTTAGTGTTAGTTCAGGTTTATTTTTAGCACTCTATGACTGTCCCAGCTGAAGAGGAGTACAGCTTCTTCTTTATCAGGCAAAACCCAGGACTAAGTTTTAGTGCTTGCCTGAACCCAGGTGCAAAACAGGTGCCAATGAAGAAGAAGTCTCGGAGGCTCGGCCAGGAGCTCTCGTCCTGTTTGAGGATCAATGTCAATTCGAAAGTTGGAACGACGCTGGAATCATAAACAATGCGATCCAACTTCTTGCACATGTTCTCGATCTCCATGTTGATGTAGATGACGGATCCACGGAGGCCGCAAGGCTCGCTGGACGAGAGGCAGAGCACATCCCTGGCTATCTTTCTGATCAGTCTTTCAGGGACCAACACCTCGGAGCAGTGCAGTTTGGTCTTTTTAGCTCTGGATAGAGAGTTCTCAAAGAGCTTGGTCAAGTACAGACACGTTTGCTCTTCCTCGTTCACGTTGTTTACAGTCGGATCCTGATCCCAATAATTAAGATCTGCAAGGAAGGAAAAAAAAGTTTAAGACTACAAGTTAAAATAGATCTCATAAAGACTTGGGCAGTAACTGCACCAGGTGACCCTGAGCTATACAACATCACTAAAGGTCCCTGTTCTAAAATGATGATTTGTGGAGAGTTAGCTGATCTCAGGGAGAAACTCTTTCCAGTGGCAGGAGGGTGGGTAACCAGAGGACACTGATTGAAGGTGATTGGCAAAAGAACCAGAGGGGAGATGAGGAGAATTTTCTTTATGCAGTGACTTGTTGTGATCTGGAATGCGCTGCCTGAAAGGGCGGTGGAAGCAGATTCAATAGGAACTTTCAAAAGGGAATTGGATAAATACTTGAAGGGGAAACATTTGCAGGGCTCTGGGGAAAGAGCAGGGGGGAGTGGGACTAATTGGAGAGCTCGACCAAAGAGCCGGCACAGGCACGATGGGTCGAATGGCCTCCCTCTGTGCTGTTAGATTCGGTAATTCAGTACAGCAATGCAGTAGGAGTGTAAACCCTGGTTTGCATATTTGCATATCATTAGCATGCACCACCCACAAGTGATCCGGCAGTGCCCAAGAAGACCAGTCACCAGAAAGAAAGAAGGTACTCGCATTTCTCCAGCGCCTTTTACAACCTCAGGACTTCCCAAAGCGCTTTACACCCAATGAAATACTGTTTAAAGTGTGGTCACTGTTGTAATGTAGGAAACGCAGCAGCCAAGTTGCGCACAGCAAGCTCCCACAAACAGCAATGTGATAATGACCAGATCATCTGTTTTAATGATGTTAATTGAGGGATAAATATTGGCCCAGGACACCAGGGAGAACTCCCCTGCTCTTCTTCAAAATAGTGCTGTGGGATCTTTTACATCCACCTGGTTTAACGTCTCATCCAAAAGACGGCACCTCCGACAGTGCAGCACTCCCTCAGTACTGCCCCTCCGACAGTGCAGCGCTCCCTCAGTATTGCCCCTTCGACAGTGCGGCGCTCCCTCAGTACTGCCCCTCCGACAGTGCGGCGCTCCCTCAGTACTGCCCCTCTGACAGTGCGGCACTCCCTCAGTACTGCCCCTCCGACAGTGCAGTGCTCCCTCAGTACTGCCCCTCCGACAGTGCAGCGCTCCCTCAGTACTGCCCCTCCGACAGTGCAGCGCTCCCTCAGTACTGCCCCTCCGATAGTGCAGCGCTCCCTCAGTACTGCCCCTCCGACAGTGCAGCGCTCCCTCAGTACTGCCCCTCCGACAGTGCAGCGCTCCCTCAGTACTGCCCCTCCGACAGTGCAGCGCTCCCTCAGTACTGCCCCTCTGACAGTGCGGCGCTCCCTCAGTACTGCCCCTCCGACAGTGCGGCGCTCCCTCAGTACTGCCCCTCCGACAGTGCAGCGCTCCCTCAGTACTGCCCCTCCGACAGTGCAGCGCTCCCTCAGTACTGCCCCTCCGACAGTGCAGCGCTCCCTCAGTCCTGCCCCTCCGACAGTGCAGCGCTCCCTCAGTACTGCCCCTCCGACAGTGCAGCGCTCCCTCAGTCCTGCCCCTCCGACAGTGCAGCGCTCCCTCAGTACAGCCCCTCCGACACTGCTCCCTCAGTACTGCCCCTCCGACAGTGTAGCGCTCCCTCAGTACTGCCCCTCCGACACTGCTCCCTCAGTACTGCCCCTCCGACAGTGCGGTGCTCCCTCAGTACTGCCCCTCCGACAGTGCGGCGCTCCCTCAGTACTGCACTGGGAGTGTCAGCCTGGATTTTTGTGCTCAAGTCTCCGAGGTGGGACTTACAAACCCACAACCTTCTGACCCAGAGGCTGAACCATGGCTGACACCAGCTGAAAGCAGAAGAACATGTCCCTTCGCCCACCCCAGATCCACCAAAAACAGGGAGAGCTGGAAAGCCGACACCCGCACCTAATCCAGGCCAACACTCCAGCGCAGTACTGAGGGAGTGCTGCGTTGTCGGAGGTGCCGTCTTTCAGATGAGATGTCAAACCGAGGCCCGGGCAGACGTAAAAGATCCCATGACACTTTTCAAAGAAGAGCAGTGGAGTTCCTCCCGGTGTCCTGGCCAACACTAATCCCTCAACCAACACATGACTTGGTCATTTATTTAATTGGTTTGTGGGATCTTGCTGTGCACAAATTGGTTGCCTCATTTCCTACATTACAACAGTGACTACACTTCAAAAAGTACTTCACTGGTCATAAAGCGCTATGGGACGTCCTGAGGTGGTGAATGGCGCAAGTCTTTCTTTCTAGTGCTCACAGCAAGCAATCCCATGACAAGTACAGCCGTTTAGACACAGATCGAAGCTCCCTTTACACTGTCCCCAATATGGCTCAACCCCACCATCACTGCTGCACCGGTGATCTTCTACATTTTCCATCCGACTGAATAAGTAACGATAGGTGCCAAGGAGCCTTTTGCTTTGGCCTGTGCGCACGAGAACCTGTGCTGAGATTACCCACTCGTTTCCCTGGGAGTACAGTAGGCTGACCATATTTCCTAAACCGAACCCGAACCCGAACCCGGGGACACGCAGGGTGGGAACGCAGCAAAGCAGCCAGGACGGAACATGTAGGTAGCGCAGCGCAGCGAGGCTAACATTTTTAGCAGCACAAATACACTGCACCGCAAAACAAATGTGCCTCTAATTACCGCGGGCCTGACGTCACACGATTGCGCATTCAGACACCGTTTATAAGTGATACAATAACACTGCTCAGTCCATTGGGCTGAAACTGTGACTCTGTCGAAGGGTGTGATAGGCATCGATCCCAATGATGACGGCTCTCGTCTATTCGGGGATGGGTTTTGTGAACCGTGGACTCTTCCGGGGGTAACAGAAAATGCTGGAAACACTCAGCAGGCCAGGCAGCATCCGTGGCGGGAGAAACAGAGCTAACGTTTCCGGTCTGGGACCCTTGTTTGCCCGGGGACGCAGCCCCTCATCCGGAGACTGTCCCCGGGAGAATGGAGACGTACGGTCGGCCTGGCGAACAGGGAACAAAACCCAACCTTTCGTCCACTTGCCAGAGGTCAGAACTGCTCCCACCTTCAATCTTCTACATTTACAGTGGAACATTTGCACCAGCTCCTGGACAAACACTTCAACCTCGATACATTGCCAAGGGCAGACTGCAGAATCACTGCTTCCGAAATCTAACTGGAGCCTTCATTAAGTTGCACAAAAACAATATGCAAAAATGCAGACAGTTGCAAGGAACATGCACCAAGTACAAACCCATCGCTCCAAAAAAAACCCACAGTGCAATCAAAATCACCTCGACAATGAAGCTATCAGTAGTTCAGGATTGAAAACATCCGTTTGCAGCTTCCTAAACTGGTCTACCAGTCTGGAAACCTATCTTGGGTCATGTTTGCTTTGGAGGGGAAGGAATAGAATGGCAAACAATACTCCGAAAATCAAACAGGCACATTTTGATTAATCTTAACAAGCAAAGCAGAACACAAGCTAGCCGCATCATGTTGTTTATGCATTCAGTATTTATATAAAGAGTCACTGCACACAAAGAGCAATTTCTCCGCCAGCTTTTGTTCATGCAGGGTGGGCAGGTTTGCAAAGTGCAGGGTGAGCAGCAGGAGTTGGGGAGCTGGGCTCAGCCTGGCCCCGGCACTCACCCGCAGCCCGGCCGCACTCACTGCCCAGCACCTCCGGGCACCGACTCCTGGAGCAGCTCGCCACCATCCCGGAGACCCCGAGAGAGACCCCGAGAGACAGAGACAGGAGCCGCCGCGCACACTGACTCACAGCCGCTCCACTCAGCGGCCACACCGGCCGGCAGACTGGCACCTCCCCGGGCACATCCCTCCCCTGGCACTGCCCCTGCACTGCCCTTTAATCCCCCTCTCACACTCTCTCTCTCACTCACTCACTCACACTCTATCTCTCTCTCTCACACTCTATCTCACACTCACTCTCACACTCTCTCTCCCTCTCTCTATCCCTCTCTCTCTCACACTCTATCTCTCTCACTCACTCTCACACTCTATCTCTCCCTCTATCCCTCTCTCTCTCACACTCTCTCTATCTCACACTCTATCCCTCTCTCTCTCACACTCTCTCCCTCTCACTCTCACACTCTATCTCTCTCTCTCACACTCTATCTCACACTCACTCTCACACTCTCTCTCCCTCTCTCTATCCCTCTCTCTCTCACTCACTCTCACACTCTCCCTCTCTCTCACACACTCTCTCTCTCTCTATCCCTCTCTCACACACTCTATCTCTCCCTCTTTCTCTCTATCACACTCTATTCCTCTCTCTCTCTATCACACTCTCTCTCTCTCCCTCTCTCACACTCTCTCTATCTCTCACTCTCTATCTCTCACTCTCTCTCACACACTCTCTCTATCCCTCTCTCACACACTCTATCTCTCTCTCTCTCTCTCTATCACACTCTATTCCTCTCTCTCTCTCTCTATCACACTCTCTCTCTGCTGAACTGCAACATAAAGAGGATATACTGTGGAATGGTTGCAAGTGACTGACCAATCACAGCGCCGCCTGTCCCCAAGGCGCCGCCCCCACCCCAGGCCCCGCCCCATTCTCTGCCCTGCGATAGAACTAAAACGGGACGGCGATTGGCTCGGGTGCAGCCAATGAGCGTTGAGCGCCCTCACCACCCCCCCCCTCACCTTGGCCAATCAGTGATGAGGCTGGGTTGGCAATAGGGCAGAGTGCCAGTGTTGGGGATAATATCAGCATTTGAACAGGGAAAGGCCAGCAAAGGCCAACAAAGAGGAATCTTTTCATACAATCCAATGTAGGAAACTAGCAAAATTACAACTTGCATTTATAGAGTATTGCATTTATAATGTAGTAAAACATCCCAAGACAAAGATTGACACCGAACCACATAAGGAGACATTAGGGACAGGCAGCCCAACACTTGGTCAGAGAGGTTGGTTTTAAGGAACAACTTAAAGGAGGAGAAAGAAAGAAGAAAGACTTGCATTTCTATAGCGCCTTTCACGACCACCGGACGTCTCAAAACGCTTTACAGCCAATGAAATACCTTTTTGAAGTGTAGTCACTGTTGTAATGTGGGAAACGTGGCAGCCAATTTGCGCACAGCAAGCTCCCACAAACAGCAATGTGATAATGACCAGATAATCTGTTTTTGTTATGTTGATTGAGGGATAAATATTGGCCCAGGACACCGGGGATAACTCCCCTGCTCTTCTTCGAAATGTGAGAAGTCGCACAACACCAGGTTATAGTCCAACAGTTTTATTTGAAATCACAAGCTTTCGGAGCGCTGCTCCTTCACCTGACGAAGGAGCAGTGCTCCGAAAGTTTGTGATTTCAAATAAAACTGTTGGACTATAACCTGGTGTTGAGCGACTTCTCACATTTGTCCACCCCAGTCCAACACCGGCATCTCCGCATCATGGCTTCTTCGAAATAGCACTATGGGATCTTTTACGTCCACCTGAGAGAGCAGACGGGTCCTCGGTTTAACATCTCATATGAAAGATGGCACCTCCGACAGTGCGGCGCTCCCTCAGTACTGCCCCTCCGACAGTGCGGCGCTCCCTCAGTACTGCCCCTCCGACAGTGCGGCGCTCCCTCAGTACTGCCCCTCCGACAGTGCGGCGCTCCCTCAGTACTGCCCCTCCGACAGTGCGGTGCTCCCTCAGTACTGCCCCTCCGACAGTGCGGCGCTCCCTCAGTACTGCCCCTCCGACAGTGCTGCTCTCCCTCAGTACTGCCCCTCCGACAGTGCGGCTCTCCCTCAGTACTGCCCCTCCGACAGTGCAGCTCTCCCTCAGTACTGCCCCTCCGACAGTGCGGCGCTCCCTCAGTACTGCCCCTCCGACAGTGCGGCGCTCCCTCAGTACTGCCCCTCCGACAGTGCGGCGCTCCCTCAGTACTGCCCCTCCGACAGTGCGGCGCTCCCTCAGTACTGCCCCTCCAACAGTGCAGCGCTCCCTCAGTACTGCCCCTCCGACAGTGCGGCGCTCCCTCAGTACTGCCCCTCCGACAGTGCGGCGCTCCCTCAGTACTGCCCCTCCAACAGTGCAGCTCTCCATCAGTATTGCCCCTCCGACAGTGCAGCTCTCCCTCAGTACTGCCCCTCCGACAGTGCAGCTCTCCCTCAGTACTGCTCCTCCGACAGTGCGGCACTCCCTCAGTACTGCCCCTCCGACAGTGCAGCGCTCCCTCAGTACTGCCCCTCCGACAGTGCAGCGCTCCCTCAGTACTGCCCCTCCGACAGTGCAGGCGCTCCCTCAGTACTGCCCCTCCGACAGTGCGGCGCTCCCTCAGTACTGCACTGGAGAATCAGCCTAGATTTATGTGCTCAAGTTCCATGGAGTGGGACTTGAACCCAGAACCTTCGGATTCAGAGGCAACTGAGCCACAGCTGACACTGGGAGAGAGGTGAAGAGCAATGTTCCCTGTCATTTCTTTTAAGTGCGTGGCCCCTTAAAGTGGCTGCGCGGCCCATTCAAATGTTCGCGCTTGCGTGGTTATTTCAATTGGAAGGCCGGCGAGCAGGCTGCGCGGGAGCTCCGGAACGCTGCCCAGCCACGCAGCTTAAGGGGATCATTGGTAGAGAGGCGGAGAGGTTTACGGAGGGAATTCCAGAGCTTAGATCCTGGGCAGCTGAAGGCACGGCCGCCAATGGTGGGGTGAAGGGAGTGGGGCTGCTCAAGACAGCTGGCAAATGGTTCAAAAGTTCGGCACCAGCCTGCAAAAAGCTGTCAATTGAAAATTGGTCCCAATCATAAGTCAAGGACAAGTGTACACAAATGGTTACACTGACTTTGTAACTTAATGCCCCGCATTGTTGCACTTGTATTGGAGGGAGCAAAGCATTACACATGAATGCTTTCTTTGCTATTCATTTCCCCCTTCCTGGTGCCTTTCAATGCCATCCATTTTCTCCTTACCGCTCTCTTTCAGAGTCATCCATTCCCCCTTTCCCCTTTCCACTATTGCTACCCGTGACCTACACCAAGTGGAACTGTTTTAACCATTGCATACTGCAGGTGGGCAGGCCTGTTTACACGAGAACTCCTGCCTGCAGTGGCTGGAATGCTGACCAGGTGTCAGCCGTGGCTCAGTGGGTAGCACCCTTGCCTCTGGAGATCATGAAGGTTGTGGGTTCAAGTCCCACTCCAGAGACTTGAGCACAAAAAAATCTAGGCTGACACTCCCAGTGGCAGTACTGAGGGAGCGCCGCACTGTCGGAGGGGCAGTGCTGAGGGAGCGCCGTACTGTCGGAGGGGCAGTACTGAGGGAGCGCCGCACTGTCGGAGGGACAGTACTGAGGGAGCGCCGCACTGTCGGAGGGGCAGTGCTGAGGTAGCGCCGCACTGTCGGAGGGGCAGTACTGAGGGAGCGCTGCACTGTCGGAGGGGCAGTACTGAGGGAGTGCCGCACTGTCGGAGGGGCAGTACTGAGGGAGTGCCGCACTGTCGGAGGGGCAGTACTGAGGGAGTGCCGCACTGTCGGAGGGGCAGTACTGAGGGAGCGCTGCACCGTCGGAGGGACAGTACTGAGGGAGCACTGTACTGTCGGAGGGGCAGTACTGAGGGAGCGCCGCACTGTCGGAGGGGCAGTACTGAGGGAGCGCCGCACTGTCGGAGGGGCAGTACTGAGGGAGCGCTGCACTGTCGGAGGGGCAGTACTGAGGGAGCGCTGCACTGTCGGAGGGGCAGGACTGAGGGAGCGCCGCACTGTCAGAGGGGCAGTACTGAGGGAGCGCCGCACTGTCGGAGGGGCAGTACTGAGGGAGCGCCGCACTGTCAGAGGGGCAGTACTGAGGGAGTGCCGTACTGTCGGAGGGGCAGTACTGAGGGAGCGCTGCACTGTCGGAGGGGCAGTACTGAGGGAGCGCTGCATTGTCGGAGGGGCAGTACTGAGGGAGCGCCTGCACTGTCAGAGGGGCAGTACTGAGGGAGCGCCGCACTGTCGGAGGGGCAGTGGATGTTTAGTCGTTGAGTATATTCAAGGCTGAGATCGATAGATTTTTGGACTCTCGGGGAATCGAGGGATCTGGGGATTGGGCGGGAAAGTGGAGTTGAGGTTGAAGATCAGCCAGGATCTTATTGAATGGCGGAGCAGGCTCGAGGGGCCGAATGGTCTACTCCTGCTCCTAATTCTATGTTTTTATATTCTTAATTCTGATGAAAGGTCATCGAGCTGAAACGTTAACTCTGTTTCTCTCTCCACAGATGCTGCCTGACCTGCTGAGTATTTCCAGCATTTTCTGTTTTTATTTCTGATTTCCAGCATCCGCAGTATTCTGCTTCAGAATTATTTAATGTTTGAAGTATACACTTATTGGTTGTCACTCTGTTTTTGCAATCTTAACAGGGAAATCACGAATACCAACATTTTTTTTACAGATTTGTACTTCTCCTGTATTTGCAACCAACATTACCCATATTTCCTTGGGAGTTAAAGAACTACTTCAGGATAAAGATCGTATCATTCAGTTTCCTCCCTCTCTCTCCTCCTTTAAGACGCTCCTTAAAACCGACCTCTGTGACCAAGCTGTTCGTCACCTCTCCTAATATCTCCTTATGTGGCTCGGTGTCAAATTTTGTCTGATAATCGCTCCTGTGAAGCGCCTTGGGACGTTTTACTATGTTAAAGGCGCTATATAAATACAAGCTGTTGTTGTTTAAAAGAATACATTCTAGATGTTGTTAATAGTGTAAGTTGAATAGAAATTAAAATTTACAATATTGTCGCCATCCTGTCGCTCTCTGTTTAGCATTTGTTCCCAACACATTAGACTGCTCTAGAGATTTATACATTTAATACAGTGTATCAGATACTAACCATCGTTTCCTTCTCTCTGTGGCTGTACGGTTTCTTTTGTTAATTGAAGACGTTCTTCAGGGAAGGTTATGGTTACAGCCTTGTAACAACGTTAGACGCACTTTGTTTCAATTCAGTTATGGTAATCAGGAAGAGGCTAAAATCCGCCATGTCAGCCAAGGCATTTCGTGCAATGCAACTTCGGGCCAAAATGTAATTCTGTGACACACAGTGTTCTCAAATATCAGGGATTGTCACTGACTCCCAAACTAAGACAGAGTTAGGCCATTTATCACACCGCCCCCCTCCCCCCTACACTCAAGACCAATAACAGTAACACAGAAATGAATAAACATTTATTTGGTATCATTTTGCTTCTGATAATAAAATACTTGGCGGTTTCTATTTTATAAATTTCTTTTTACATTGTTTTGTAATATTCTTGATTTATCTTAAGAATATAAGAATTAGGAGCAGGAGTCGGCCATTCGGCCCCTCGAGCCTGCTCCGCCATTCAATAAGATCATGGCTGATCTTCGACCTCAACTCCACTTTCCCGCCCGATCTCCATATCCCTTGATTCCCCGAGAGTCCAAAAATCTATCGATCTCTGTCCTGAATATACTCAATGACTGAGCCTCTACAACCCTCTGGGGTAGAGAATTCCAAAGATTCACTACCCTCTGAATGAAGAAATTTCTCCTCATCTCAGTCCTAAATGGCCAACCCCTTATTCTGAGACTGTGACCCCTGGTTCTAGATTCTCCAGCCCAGGGGGAAACATCCTCCCTGCATCTACCCTGTCAAGCTCTGTAAGAATTTTGTATGTTTCAATTAGATCACTTCACTGCATAAACATAACAGATTGGAATATGTCTTAAAATTAAGTATAAATCAAATAATATATACAGTCAGCTGAACTTTACAGTATCTATAGTAAACTTTTGTAACACATTGAATGATTGGGAGCAGCAGCGAGAGCGGACCGACCTGAGGGAACAGGCGAAGGAGGAGCGAGGAAATAAAACCCCAGGCTCGAGGCCCAGGCCGAGCTATTGGGTGCAGCAGCGAGAGCGGACCGACCTGAGGGAACAGGCGAAGGAGGAGCGAGGAAATAAAGCCCGAGGCTCGAGGCCCAGACCAAGCTATTGGGTGCAGCAGCAAGAGCGGACCAAAACAGGCAACATTCGAAAGTGACGTCAGAGATTAAAAGTGACGTCGGCACAAGGGAAGGAGCTGATTGGTAAGTAGGACCTGGTGAGTATTTCTACGGTCCAGTCGTTAAAGTAAAAGTAAGGTCTCTAGTTTAGAGTAAGTAGTGTTTAAAGTGAAGTAAGGTCCCTAGTGTATTTAATATTCTTTAATTTAAAGGAAGTAAAGGGAGTAAATTAAGGGTAGGACATGACAGGGCAGCTCGGCAGCGTGGAGTGCTCCTCCTGTGCTATGTGGGAAGTCAGGGACACTTTAGGTGTCCAGGGCGAACACATGTGCAGGAAGTGTCTCCAGCTGCAGCTACTCGAAATCCGCGTTTCGGAGCTGGAACTGCGGCTGGTGTCACTGTGGAGCATCTGTGAGGCTGAAATCTTCGTGGATAGCACGTTTAACGAGGTGGTCACACCGCAGGTAAAGAGTGCCCAGGCAGACAGGGAATGGGTGACCGCCAGACAGAGTAAAAGAACTAGGAAGGTATTGCAGGAGTCCCCTGGGTTCATCTCCCTCTCCAACAGATTTTCCATTTTGAATACTGCTGGGGGAGAGGGTTTCTCAGGGGAATGCAGCAAGAGCCAAGTCCGTGGCACTACGAGTGGCTCAGCTGCACAGGAGAGGAGGAAAAAGAGTGGGAGAGCAATAGTGATAGGGGTTTCTATCGTAAGGAGAACAGATAGACGTGACTCCAGGATGGTATGTTGCCTCCCTGGTGCCAGGGTCAAGGATGTCACTGAGCGGCTGCAGGACATTCTGAAGGGGGAGGGTGAACAGCCAGAGGTCATGGTCCATATCGGTACCAACGACATAGGTAGAAAGAGGGATGAGGTCCTGCAAGCAGAATATAGGGAGCTAGGAAATAAATTAAAAAGCAGGACCTCAAAGGTAGTAATCTCAGGATTACTCCCAGTGCCACGTGCTAGCGAGAGCAGAAATAGGAGAATAGACCAGATGAATGCGTGGCTGGAGAGATGGTGTAGGAGGGAGGGATTTAAATTCCTGAGGCATTGGGACCGATTCTGGGGAAGGCGGGACCTGTACAAGCTGGACGGGTTACACCTCATCAGAACCGGGACCAATATCCTCGCAGGGGGGTTTGCTAGTGCTGTTGGGAAGGATTTAAACTAGTTTGTCAGGGGGCTGGGAACCTAAGTGTGGGCCCAGAACGGAGAGAAACAAAGCTAGAAGTGCAAGTTAGAAAAGTAGTCAGCAAAACTAGTAGGGAGCAGAAACAAAGGCCAACAGTAAAGAGGGTCAAAGTGCAGAAAAATATTAAACAGGCAAAGTTGAAGGCACTTTATCTAAATGCACGTAGCATTCGCAACAAGGTAGATGAATTAATGGCACTAATAGAAGTAAATGGGTATGATTTAATTGCCATTACAGAAACATGGTTGCAGGGTAACCAAAGCTAGAAACTGAATGTTCCAGGGTACTCAACATTTAGGAAGGACAGACAAAAAGGAAAAGGAGGTGGCGTAGCACTGTTAATAAGGGATGAGATCGGTACAGTAGAGATAAAAGGCAGATCATGATGTAGAACTGGAATCAGTTTGGGTGGAGCTAAGAAACAGCAAAGGGCGGAAAACATTGGTGGGAGTTGTGTATAGGCCACCAAACAGTAATGGTAATGTAGAGCACAGTATCAATCAAGAGATTAGAAGTGCATGTAACAAGGGCAATACGGTAGTCATGGGGGACTTTAATCTACATATTGACTGGGCAAATCAAATTACCACTAATGGTGTGGAGGACGAATTCTTGGAATGTATGCGAGATGGTTTCCTGGATCAGTATGTGGAGGAACCAACCAGGGAACAGGCTATTCTGGATCTGGTACTGTGTAATGAGAAAGGGCTAATCAATAATCTTGTGGTAAAGGGGCCTTTAGGGACAAGTGACCATAATATGATTGAATTTTACATTAAGTTTGAGAGTGATGTAGTCCAATCTGAAACTAAGGTCTTCAATCTAAACAGAGGAAACTACAAGGGTATGAGGGATAAGTTGGCCATGGTAGATTGGAAGACTACACTAAAAGCTATGAAGGTGGACATACAATGGCTAACATTCAAGGAAATAATGCATAATTTGCAACAAACATATATTCCTCTAGGGCATAAAAACCCAAATTGAAAAGTGATACAACCATGGCTAACAAAAGAAATTAAAGCTAGTATTAAGTCAAAGGAGGAAGCTTATAAAGTTGCCAGAAAAAGCAGTCAGCCTGAGGATTGGGGTATTTTTAGAAATCAGCAAAGGGGACCAAGAAATTGATAAAGAAAGGGAAAATGGAATATGAGCACAAACTAGCGAAAAATATAAAAACGGATTGTAAAAGCTTCTATAGGTATGTGAAAAGGAAAAGACTGTCGAAGGTCCTTTACAGTCAGAGACGGGAGAATTTATAATGGGGAATGAGGAAATGGCAGAGAAATTAAATAAATACTTTGTTGCTGTCTTCACGGAGGAATATACAAAAAACCTCCCAGTAATACGAGAAAACCAAGGGTGTGACGAGAATGAGGAACTTAAAGAAATTATTATTAGTAAAAAAACAGTACTAGCAAAATTAATGGGACTAAAAGTCGATAAATCCCAAGGACCGGATGACCTACATCCTAGGGTTTTGAAAGAGGTGGCCATTGGGATAGTGGACACATTGGTTGTCATCTTCCAAAATTCTATAGATTCTGGAACGGTTCCTGCAGATTGGAGGATAGCAAATGTAACCCCGCTATTTAAGAAAGGAGGGAGACCTGTTAGCCTCACATCAGTAGTTGGGAAAATGCTGGAATCTATTATAAAGGATGCAATAACTGGGCACTTAGAAACTAATAGTAAGATTGGGCAGAGTCAACATGGATTTATGAAAGGGAAATCCTGTTTGACAAACCTATTGGAGTTCTTTGAGGAAACTAATGGAGTAGACAAAGGGGAACCGGTAGATGTGGTGTATCTGGATTTTCAGAAGGCCTTCGATAAGGTCCCACACAAGAGGTTGGTGAACAAAATTAGGGCACATGGAATTGACGGTAATATACTAGCATGGATTGAGAATTGGTTAACAGACAGAAAACAAAGAGTAGGGATAAACGGGTCTTTTTCAGGATGGCAGGCTGTGACTAGTGGGGTACCACAAGGATTGGTGCTTGGGCCCCATCTATTCACAATCTATATCAATGATTTGGATGAGGGGACTAAATGTAATATTTGCAAATTTGCTGATGACACAAAGCTAGGTGGCAGTGGCAGTTGCGAAGAGGATGTGAAGAGGCTTCAAGGGGATCTCGACAGGCGCAGTGAGTGGGCGAGAACATGGCAGATGGAATATAATGTGGATAAATGTGAAGTTATCCACTTTGGTAGAAAAAACAGAAAGGCAGAGTATTTCTGGAATGGTGAAAGATTGGGGAATGCAGATGCTCAAAGGGACCTGGGTGTCCTTGTACATGAGTCACTGAAAGTGAATGTGCAGGTGCCGCAAGCAATTAGGAGGGCAAATGGTATGCTGGCCTTCATTACAAGAGGATTTGAGTACAGGAGTAAAGAAGTCTTACTCCCATTATATAGGGCCTTGGTGAGACCACACCTGGAGTACTGTGTACAATTGTGGTCTCCTTACCTAAGGAAGGATATACTTGCCATAGAGGGAGTGCAACAAAGGTTCACGAGATTGATTCCTGGGATGGCGGGACTGTCGTATGAGAAGAGATTGAGTAAACTAGGCCTGTATTCTCTTGAATTCAGAAGAATGAGAAGGGATCTCATTGAAGCATACAAAATTATTACAGGGCTTGATAGGGTGGATGCTGGGATAATGTTTCCCTTGGCTGGGGAGTCTAGAACCAGGGGCCACAGCCTCAGGATAAGGGGTCGGCCATTCAGGACTGAGATGAGAAGAAATTTCTTCACTCAGAGGGTGGGGAATCTTTGGAATTCTCTACCCCAGAGGGCTGTGGAGGCTCAGTCATTGAGTATATTCAAAACAGAAGTCGATAGATTTCTGACTAGTAAGGGCATCAAGGGATATGGCAATAAGGCCGGTGAATGGAGTTGAGGTAGAAGATCAGCCATGATCTCATTGAATGGCGGAGCAGGCTCGAAGGGCCGAAGGCCGACTCCTGCTCCTATTTCTGACGTTCTTATGTTCTTATTAATTATCTGGGTCAGTCTGAAGGTGGCTCCTTGCACTGGAATGAAGGTTGCAGATTCATTAATTTTTCCAAAATGTGGAGGAGAGGGAATCCTTCAGCTTCCATCAAGTGACGCAATCTTCAGTAGGTAACAGACTTCTTGGCCGCAATGAGGGTGTTTTTCATGAGCATTGCGACAGTCACAGGTCCCACACCTCCAGGGACAGGAATGATGTAGCTCGCCTTCTCCTTGACCTCTGTGAGGACAAAACATGCACACACCACTTTAACACATGCAGCTTCATAAATTCAATGAACAGGCTGGGGATCTTTGCTCTAGAAAAGAGAAGGCTGAGGGGTGACCTGCTAGAGGTCTTTAAAATTATGAAAGGTTTCGATAGGGTAGACGTAGAGAAGATGTTTCTACTTGTGGGGGAGACCAGAACTAGGGGCCATCAATATAAGATAGTCACTAATAAATCCAATAGGGAATTCAGGAGAAACTTCTTTCCCCAGAGAGTGGTGAGAATGTGGAACTCGCTACCACAGGGAGTGGTTGAGGCGAATAGTATAGATGCATTTAAGGGGAAGCTGGATAAACACATGAGGGAGAAAGGAATAGAAGGATATGCTGAGAGGGTGAGATGAAGAGGGGTGGGAGGAGGCTGGTGTGGAGCAGAAACACCGGCATAGACCAATTGGGTCGAATGGCCTGTTTCTGTGCTGTACATTCTATGTAACAAATGATTAGTTAGACGGTTTAATGCTTTATTAGTAATATAAATCAATCCAAAGACTTACATCTACTGTGAGGGCTTCCATTCCCTCCATCCAAGTGGTTCATGATGCTCAAGATGCCTACAAAAAGGTCTCCACAAAGTTAGCAGTGGGACCAACACCTGTGCAGATTGGGAGTAGATTAAGCAAAGGTCACCCCACTGCTACGCCCGTTCTATGCCCGACAAGCGGACACAACGCATTCCAATTTGTACCTCACAATCTCAAGACTTACTGAATACACCAAAGTAGGAGGTTTGACAAACACTGAGCAGGACTGTAAAAAACCTCAGGAGTAGAAAAGGGTACTGTGCCCAATCTGTGCCCAATCTGTGCCCAATCTGTGCCCAGTCTGCGCCCAATCTGTGCCCAATCTGTGCCCAATCTGCGCCCAATCTGTGACCAATCTGTGCCCAGTCTGCGCCCAATCTGTGCCCAATCTGTGCCCAATCTGCGCCCAATCTGTGACCAATCTGCGCCCAATCTGTGCCCAATCTGTGCCCAGTCTGCGCCCAATCTGTGCCCAATCTGTGCCCAATCTGCGCCCAATCTGTGCCCAATCTGCGCCCAATCTGTGACCAATCTGTGCCCAGTCTGCGCCCAATCTGTGCCCAATCTGCGCCCAATCTGTGCCCAATCTGTGCCCAATCTGCGCCTAATCTGTGACCAATCTGCGCCCAATCTGCGCCCAATCTGTGCCCAATCTGCGCCCAATCTGCGCCCAATCTGCACCCAATCTGTGCCGAATCTGCACCCAATCTGTGCCCAATCTGTGCCCAATCTGCGCCCAATCTGTGACCAATCTGCGCCCAATCTGCGCCCAATCTGTGCCCAATCTGTGCCCAATCTGCACCCAATCTGTGTCCAATCTGTGCCCAATCTGTGCCCAATCTGTGCCCAATCTGCGCCCAATCTGTGCCCAATCTGCGCCCAATCTGTGACCAATCTGCGCCCAATCTGCACCCAATCTGCGCCCAATCTGTGCCCAATCTGCACCCAATCTGTGTCCAATCTGTGCCCAATCTGTGCCCAATCTGCGCCCAATCTGTGCCCAATCTGTGCCCTTCTCTGTGCCCAGTCTGCACCCAATCTGTGTCCAATCTGTGTCCAATCTGTGCCCAATCTGTGTCCAATCTGTGCCCAATCTGTGCCCAATCTGTGCCCTTCTCTGTGCCCAGTCTGCACCCAATCTGTGCCCAATCTGCGCCCAATCTGTGTCCAATCTGCGCCCAATCTGTGCCCAATCTGTGCCCAATCTGCGTCCAATCTGCGCCCAATCTGTGCCAATCTGCACCCAACCTGTGCCCAGTATGCACCCAATCTGTGTCCAATCTGTGCCCAATCTGCACCCAATCTGCACCCAATCTGCACCCAATCTGTGCCCAATCTGCACCCAATCTGTACCCAATCTGCACCCAATCTGTGTCCAATCTGTGCCCAATCTGTGTCCAATCTGTGCCCAATCTGCACCCAATCTGTGCCCAATCTGCACCCAATCTGTGTCCAATCTGTGCCCAATCTGTGTCCAATCTGCACCCAATCTGTGCCCAATCTGCACCCAATCTGTGTCCAATCTGTGTCCAATCTGTGCCCAATCTGCACCCAATCTGTGTCCAATCTGTGCCCAATCTGCACCCAATCTGTGCCCAATTTGAACCTAATCTGTGTCCAATCTGTGCCCAATCTGCACCCAATCTGTGTCCAATCTGTGCCCAATCTGCACCCAATCTGTGTCCAATCTGTGCCCAATCTGCACCCAATCTGTGCCCAATTTGCACCTAATCTGTGTCCAATCTGTGCCCAATCTGCACCCAATCTGTGTCCAATCTGTGTCCAATCTGTGTCCAATCTGTGCCCAATCTGCACCCAATCTGTGTCCAATCTGTGCCCAATCTGCACCCAATCTGTGTCCAATCTGTGTCCAATCTGTGCCCAGTCTGCACCCAATCTGTGCCCAATCTGCACCCAATCTGTGCCCAATCTGCACCCAATCTGTGTCCAATCTGTGTCCAATCTGTGCCCAGTCTGCACCCAATCTGTGTCCAATCTGCACCCAATCTGTGTCCAATCTGCACCCAATCTGCACCCAATCTGTGCCCAATCTGCACCCAATCTGTGTCCAATCTGTGTCCAATCTGTGCCCAGTCTGCACCCAATCTGTGTCCAATCTGTGTCCAATCTGTGCCCAATCTGCACCCAATCTGTGCCCAATCTGCACCCAATCTGTGTCCAATCTGTGTCCAATCTGTGCCCAGTCTGCACCCAATCTGTGTCCAATCTGTGCCCAATCTGCACCCAATCTGTGTCCAATCTGTGTCCAATCTGTGCCCAATCTGTGTCCAATCTGTGCCCAATCTGCACCCAATCTGTGCCCAATCTGCACCCAATCTGTGTCCAATCTGTGCCCAATCTGCACCCAATCTGTGCCCAATCTGTGCCCAATCTGCACCCAATCTGTGTCCAATCTGCACCCAATCTGTGTCCAATCTGTGCCCAATCTGTGCCCAATCTGTGCCCAATCTGCACCCAATCTGTGTCCAATCTGTGCCCAGTCTGCACCCAATCTGTGTCCAATCTGTGCCCAATCTGTGCCCAATCTGCACCCAATCTGTGCCCAATCTGCACCCAATCTGTGTCCAATCTGCACCCAATCTGTGTCCAATCTGTGCCCAATCTGTGCCCAATCTGCACCTAATCTGTGCCCAATCTACACCTAATCTGTGTCCAATCTGTGCTCAATCTGCTCCCAATCTGTGTCCAATCTGCACCCAATCTGTGTCCAATATGTGCCTAATCTGTGTCCAATCTGCACCCAATCTGTGTTGATTATGTGCCTAATCTGTGTCCAATCTGTACTAATCTGCACCCAATCTGCGCCCAATCTGCTCCCAACAGTGTTTCTTTTAAAATTATTAATTGTTTTGATAGAGTGAATAAGGGAAGATGATTTCCTCTGCTTGTGGAGTCAGAGCCATAGAGCCATCAATTCACGAGAGCGAGGAGAGGTTAGGAGAAATGTCCTTACATTATTGGAGCTCACAATAATTTGCACAAGGACTGGTCGAGGCAGAGATCAGTGCTCCTTTAAAGGGAAAATTGGATAAATATTTGAAGCAGAGGAAGATCCCAATACTACAGAGATGGAGTGGGGCAGTGGGACATGAGCTGGATTACTCTAGTAAAGAGATGGCACAGACATGATGGGCCGAATAACCTCCTTCTGTGTAGCAGACGTCTATGGCTATAAATTAGAATTGCCAGAGCATTTGTTCCTATCAATATACATTCCTCAGCAAACAGGATCCATTTAATCGTATGGGACGTTAGATGGGCACTGGCTTGCTTCTGCCTCAGGTCAGTCTCATCTTATTGTGTCATGGTGCACAGACATTTGTTCATTGATATTTTCCACTGGCAGGAGGATGGGTAACCAGAGGACACAGATTTAAACTATTTGGCAAAAAAGCCATGGGGGGCGATGAGGAGAATGTTTTTACGCGGCGAGTTGTTGTGATCTGGAATGCGCTGCCTGAAAGGGCGGTGGAAGCAGATTCAATAGTAACTTTCAAAAGGGAATTGGATAAATACTTGAAGGGAAAAAATTTGCAGGGCTGTGGGGAAAGAGCAGGGGGGAGTGGGACTAATTGGAGAGCTCTTTCAAAGAGCCGGCACAGGCACGATGGGCCGAATGGCCTCCTTCTCTGATTCTATAATTTCAGTATCTTTCTGCTATGCGGTGTTTTCTAACTAAAACTTGACGGCTCTTTATAATATAAAAACAATTTCTTTCGCCATGTGTTTACGGACCAGTCTAGAACTGGGTGGGTCTTTCGATCCTCAGTTACTGTGGGCTTCCTGGCCCAGCTGTATATACAAGCTCCAGAGCAACTCTTTAAGATTTGATCTCCTGATGACTCTAATTTCCAGTTAAAACATTCTTAATTCAGCTCTGGCTTCTGTCCAAGGCCAGATGCTTTCAATGAGAAAGAAAGACAGACTCGCATTTCCACAGCGCCTTTCACCACCTCAGGACGTCCCAGAGCGCTTTACAGCCAATGAAGTACTTTTGAAGTGTGGTCACTGTTGTAATGTAGGAAACACAGCAGCCAATTTGCGCACAGCAAGCTCCCACAAACAGCAATGTGATAATGACCAGATCATCCGTTTTATTTTTATGTTGGTTGAGGGATAAATATTGGTCCAGGACACCGGGGAGAACATCCTGCTCTTCTTCAAAATTGTGCCATGGGATCTTTTATGTTCATCCAAGACAGCAGACGGGGCCTCGGTTTAACGTCTCCTCCGAAAGACGAGAGGGAGTTTGCCTGATTCTCTGTGAGTATTAGCGTTTGATACCGAACCAACTGACTGGGACAATAGAGCATACTTAAATATGTAAGTAGGAAAGAAACAAAGAGAAGCCTTTAGACCTTTAAGGAAATATTATACCGATACAAGACAATAAAAGGTCTGTTATGATATATTCTGAGTGCTATATTCATGTCAGCTGTGGCTCAGTGGGCAGCACTCTCGCCTCTGAGTCACAAGATCATGGGTTCAAGTCCCACTCCAGAGACTTGAGCACAAAATCCAGGCGGACACTCCCAGTGCAGTACTGAGGGAGCGCAGCACTGTCGGAGGGGCAGTACTGAGGGAGCGCTGCACTGTCGGAGGGGCAGTACTGAGGGAGCGCCGCACTGTCGGAGGGGCAGTACTGGGGGAGCGCTGCACTGTCGGAGGGGCAGTACTGAGGGAGTGCTGCACTGTCGGAGGGGCAGTACTGAGGGAGCGCCGCACTGTCGGAGGGGCAGTACTGAGGGAGCGCCGCACTGTCGGAGGGGCGGTACTGAGGGAGCACAGCACTGTCGGAGGGGCAATACTGAGGGAGCGCCGCACTGTCGGAGGGGCAGTACTGAGGGAGCGCCGCACTGTCAGAAGGACAGTACTGAGGGAGTGCCGCACTGTCGGAAGGGCAGTACTGAGGGAGCGCCGCACTGTCGGAAGGGCAGTACTGAGGGAGCGCCGCACTGTCAGAAGGGCAGTACTGAGGGAGCGCCGCACTGTCAGAAGGGCAGTACTGAGGGAGTGCCGCACTGTCGGAGGGGCAGTACTGAGAGGGCGCCGCACTGTTGGAGGGGCAGTACTGAGGGAGTGCCGCACTGTCGGAGGGGCAGTACTGAGGGAGCGCCGCACTGTCGAAAGGGCAGTACTGGGGGAGTGCTGCACTTACGGAGGGGCAATACTGAGGGAGAGCCGCACTGTCAGAGGGGCAGTACTGAGGGAGCGCCGCACTGTCGGAGGGGCAGTACTGGGGGAGCGCCGCACTTACGGAGGGGCAGTACTGAGCGAGCGCCGCACTGTCGGAGGGGCAGTACTGAGGGAGCGCCGCACTGTCGGAGGGGCAGTACTGAGGGAGCGCCGCACTGTCGGAGGGGCAGTACTGAGGGAGTGCTGCACTGTCGGAGGGGCAGTACTGAGGGAGCGCCGCACTGTCGGAGGGGCAGTACTGAGGGAGTGCCGCACTGTCGGAGGGGCAGTACTGAGGGAGCGCCGCACTGTCGGAGGGTCGGTACTGAGGGAGCGCCGCACTGTCGGAGGGGCGGTACTGAGGGAGCACAGCACTGTCGGAGGGGCAATACTGAGGGAACGCCGCACTGTCGGAGGGGCAGTACTGAGGGAGCGCCGTACTGTCGGAAGGGCAGTGCTGAGGGAGCGCCGCACTGTCGGAGGGGCAGTACTGAGGGAGCGCCGCACTGTCAGAAGGGCAGTACTGAGGGAGCGCCGCACTGTCGGAGGGGCAGTACTGAGGGAGCGCCGCACTGTCGGAGGAGCAATACTGAGCGAGCGCCGCACTGTCGGAGGAGCAGTACTGAGCGAGCGCCGCACTGTCGGAGGGGCAGTACTGAGGGAGCGCCGCACTGTTGGAGGGGCAGTACTGAGCGAGCGCCGCACTGTCGGAGGGGCAGTACTGAGGGAGCGCCGCACTGTCGGAGGGGCAGTACTGAGGGAGCGCCGCACTGTCGGAGGGGCAGTACTGAGGGAGCGCCGCACTGTCGGAGGGGCAGTACTGAGGGAGCGCCGCATTGTCGGAGGGGCAGTACTGAGGGAGCGCCGCACTGTCGGAGGGGCAGTACTGAGGTAGCGCCGCACTGTCGGAGGGGCAGTACTGAGGGAGCGCTGCACTTACGGAGGGGCAGTACTGAGCGAGCGCCGCACTGTCGGAGGGGCAGTACTGAGGGAGCGCCGCACTGTCGGAGGGGCAGTACTGAGGGAGTGCCGCACTGTCAGAGGGGCAGTACTGGGGGAGCGCTGCACTTACGGAGGGGCAGTACTGAGGGAGCGCCGCACTGTCAGAGGGGCAGTACTGAGGGAGCGCTGCACTGTCGGAGGGGCAGTACTGAGGGAGTGCCGCACTGTCGGAGGGGCAGTACTGAGGGAGCGCCGCAGTGTCGGAGGGGCAGTACTGAGGGAGCGCTGCACTGTGGGAGGGGCAGTACTGAGGGAGTGCTGCACTGTCAGAGGGGCAGTACTGAGGGAGCGCCGCACTGTCGGAGAGTCAGTACTGAGGGAGTGCCGCACTGTCGGAGGGGCAGTGCTGAGGGAGTACTGCACTGTCGGAGGGGCAGTACTGGGGGAGCGCTGCACTGTCGGAGGGGCAGTACTGAGGGAGTGCTGCACTGTCGGAGGGGCAGTACTGAGGGAGCGCCGCACTGTCGGAGGGGCAGTACTGAGGGAGCGCCGCACTGTCGGAGGGGCGGTACTGAGGGAGCACAGCACTGTCGGAGGGGCAATACTGAGGGAGCGCCGCACTGTCGGAGGGGCAGTACTGAGGGAGCGCCGCACTGTCAGAAGGACAGTACTGAGGGAGTGCCGCACTGTCGGAAGGGCAGTACTGAGGGAGCGCCGCACTGTCGGAAGGGCAGTACTGAGGGAGCGCCGCACTGTCAGAAGGGCAGTACTGAGGGAGCGCCGCACTGTCAGAAGGGCAGTACTGAGGGAGTGCCGCACTGTCGGAGGGGCAGTACTGAGAGGGCGCCGCACTGTTGGAGGGGCAGTACTGAGGGAGTGCCGCACTGTCGGAGGGGCAGTACTGAGGGAGCGCCGCACTGTCGAAAGGGCAGTACTGGGGGAGTGCTGCACTTACGGAGGGGCAATACTGAGGGAGAGCCGCACTGTCAGAGGGGCAGTACTGAGGGAGCGCCGCACTGTCGGAGGGGCAGTACTGGGGGAGCGCCGCACTTACGGAGGGGCAGTACTGAGCGAGCGCCGCACTGTCGGAGGGGCAGTACTGAGGGAGCGCCGCACTGTCGGAGGGGCAGTACTGAGGGAGCGCCGCACTGTCGGAGGGGCAGTACTGAGGGAGTGCTGCACTGTCGGAGGGGCAGTACTGAGGGAGCGCCGCACTGTCGGAGGGGCAGTACTGAGGGAGTGCCGCACTGTCGGAGGGGCAGTACTGAGGGAGCGCCGCACTGTCGGAGGGTCGGTACTGAGGGAGCGCCGCACTGTCGGAGGGGCGGTACTGAGGGAGCACAGCACTGTCGGAGGGGCAATACTGAGGGAACGCCGCACTGTCGGAGGGGCAGTACTGAGGGAGCGCCGTACTGTCGGAAGGGCAGTGCTGAGGGAGCGCCGCACTGTCGGAGGGGCAGTACTGAGGGAGCGCCGCACTGTCAGAAGGGCAGTACTGAGGGAGCGCCGCACTGTCGGAGGGGCAGTACTGAGGGAGCGCCGCACTGTCGGAGGAGCAATACTGAGCGAGCGCCGCACTGTCGGAGGAGCAGTACTGAGCGAGCGCCGCACTGTCGGAGGGGCAGTACTGAGGGAGCGCCGCACTGTTGGAGGGGCAGTACTGAGCGAGCGCCGCACTGTCGGAGGGGCAGTACTGAGGGAGCGCCGCACTGTCGGAGGGGCAGTACTGAGGGAGCGCCGCACTGTCGGAGGGGCAGTACTGAGGGAGCGCCGCACTGTCGGAGGGGCAGTACTGAGGGAGCGCCGCATTGTCGGAGGGGCAGTACTGAGGGAGCGCCGCACTGTCGGAGGGGCAGTACTGAGGTAGCGCCGCACTGTCGGAGGGGCAGTACTGAGGGAGCGCTGCACTTACGGAGGGGCAGTACTGAGCGAGCGCCGCACTGTCGGAGGGGCAGTACTGAGGGAGCGCCGCACTGTCGGAGGGGCAGTACTGAGGGAGTGCCGCACTGTCAGAGGGGCAGTACTGGGGGAGCGCTGCACTTACGGAGGGGCAGTACTGAGGGAGCGCCGCACTGTCAGAGGGGCAGTACTGAGGGAGCGCTGCACTGTCGGAGGGGCAGTACTGAGGGAGTGCCGCACTGTCGGAGGGGCAGTACTGAGGGAGCGCCGCAGTGTCGGAGGGGCAGTACTGAGGGAGCGCTGCACTGTGGGAGGGGCAGTACTGAGGGAGTGCTGCACTGTCAGAGGGGCAGTACTGAGGGAGCGCCGCACTGTCGGAGAGTCAGTACTGAGGGAGTGCCGCACTGTCGGAGGGGCAGTGCTGAGGGAGTACTGCACTGTCGGAGGGGCGGTACTGAGTGAGTGCCGCACTGTCGGAGGGGCAGTGCTGAGGGAGCGCCGCACTGTCGGAGGGGCAGTACCGAGGGAGCACCTCACTGTCGGAGGGGCAGTACTGAGGGAGCGCCGCACTGTCGGAGGGGCAGTACTGAGGGAGCGCCGCACTGTCGGAGGGGCAGTGCTGAGGGAGCGCCGCACTGTCGGAGGGGCAGTGCTGAGGGAGCGCTGCACTGTCGGAGGGGCAGTACTGAGGGAGCGCTGCACTGTCGGAGGGGCAGTACTGAGGGAGCGCTGCACTGTCGGAGGGGCAGTACTGAGGGAGCGCCGCACTGTCGGAGGGGCAGTACTGAGCGAGCGCCGCACTGTCGGAGGGGCAGTACCGAGGGAGCGCCGCACTGTCAGAGGGGCAGTACTGAGGGAGTGCCGCACTGTCGGAGGGGCAGCACGGAGGGAGTGCTGCACTGTCGGAGGTGTCGTCTTTCAGATGAGATGTTAAACCGAGGCCCCGTCTGCTCTCTCAGGTGGGCGTAATAGATTCCATGGCACTATTTTGATGAAGAGCAGGGAGTTCTCCCTGGTGTCCTGGGGCCAATATTTATCCCTCAATCAACAGCAGTAAAACAGATTATCTAGTCATTATCACATTGCTGTTTGTGGGAGCTTGCTGTGCGCAAATTGGCTGCTGCGTTTCCTACATTACAACAGCGACCACACTTCAAAAAGTACTTCATTGCCTGTAAAGTGCTTTGTGGTGTCCGGTGGTCATGAAAGGCGCTATATAAATGCATGTCTTGATGTGAAAATAATTAGGAATTTTAATCTACTCTTTGTGCTGCTTTGCTGATGTTAATACCCCCTCAAAATGATTCCCTTTTCCCTTGACCTTCAAGGCTATGCAACCTGTGCAGTTCAGAATGGAGAGGAGCTCCCGCAACAGTATCATTGAGTCTGGAAACCAACAAACCCACTACTTTGTACAATCACGCGTTCATTTTAATAAAAGTGCCACATAATAGGCTTACCAGCAAAGTTGAAGCCCGTGGAATAAAAGGGACAGTCCCAGCACAGATACGGAATTGTCTAAGTGACAGGAAACAGAGAGTAGTGGTGAACGGTTGTTTTTTGGACTGGAGGAAGGTACACAGTGGTATTCCCCAGGGGTTGGTTCTAGGACCACTGCTTTTCTTGATGTATATTAATGACTTGGATGTGGGTGTACAGGGCACAATTTCAAAATTTGCAGATGACACAAAACATGGAAGTATAGCGAACAGTGAGGAGGATAGGGATAGACTTCTGGAAGATATAGACAGGCTGGTGGAATGGGCGGACACGTGGCAGATGAAATATAACGCAGAAAAGTGCGAAGTGATACATTTTAGTAGAAAGAATGAGGAGAGGCAATATAAACTAAAGGGTACAATCTAAATGGGGTGCATGAACAGAGAGACCTGGGGGTATATGTGCACAAATCATTGAAGGTGGCAGGGCAGGTTGAGAAAGCGGTTAAAAAAGCTTACGGGATCCTGGGCTTCATAAATAGAAATGAGAAGTCGCACAACACTAGGTTATAGTCCAACAGATTTATTTAAAATTACAAGCTTTCGGAGCTGTCGCCCCTTCCTCAGGTAAAGTTACAATGAGTGAATCTACAATATTTCACAGTATATAAACACAGAAACTGCAGAGATACAATCTTTCAGGGAAGGTGTCCTTACATCAAAGACACACCAAGAGCACAGCCACGACAATGAGATGTGTCACAGGGGGTCCAACGTGTCAAATCCTGCTGTCTGCAGTGGTTTTTTGGGGGTTTGTTTTTTTGTGTTTTTTTTTTAAAAACTGGAAAGACAGACAACGATGTCGAGTCACGTTCTGTAGCGTGACATGAACCCGATATCCCTATTGAGGCCGTCCTCATGGGTGAGGAACTTGGCTATCAGTTTCTGCTCGATGATTTTGCGTTGTCGTGTGTCTCGAAGGCCGCCTTGGAGAACGCTAACCCGCAGATCCGAGGCTGAATGCCCTTGACTGCTGAAGTGTTCCCCGACTGGGAGGTGACAATCCTGCCTGGCGATTGTTGCGCGGTGTCCGTTCATACGTTGTCTCAGTGTCTGCATGGTCTCGCCGATGTATCATGCTCTGGGGCATCCTTTCCTGCAACGTATCAGGTAGACAACGTTGGCCGAGTCACATGAGTATGTACCATGTACCTGGTGGGTAGTGTCCTCACGTGTGATGACGGTATCTGTGTTCATGATCTGGCATGTCTTGCAGAGGTTGCCGTGGCAGGGTTGTGTGGTGTCGTGGTCGCTGTTCTCCTGACAGCTGGGTAATTTGCTGTGAACGATGGTACTTTTGAGGTTAGGCGGCTGCTTGAAGGTGAGTAGTGGAGGCGTGGGGATGGCCTTAGCAAGGTGTTCGTCGTCATCGATGACATGTTGAAGGCTGCGAAGAACATGGCGTAGTTTCTCCGCTCCGGGGAAGTACTGGACGACGTAGGGTACTCTGTTGGTTGTGTCCCATGTTCGCCTTCTGAGGAGGTCTATACGGTTTTTCGCTGTGGCCTGTCGGAACTGTCGATCGACAAGTTCGAGCAAGACTTCTTTGCTGCACAGGACCTCCAACCAACGCTGTACACCAGATACATCGACGACATCTTCTTCCTTTGGACCCACGGTGAAGGATCACTGAAAGGACTACACGATAACATCAACAGGTTCCATCCCACCATCAAACTCACCATGGACTACTCCTCAGAATCGGTTTCATTCTTGGACACACGAATCTCCATCAAAGACGGATGCCTCAGCACTTCACTCTACCGCAAGCCCACGGACAACCTCACGATGCTTCACTTCTCCAGCTTCCACCCTAACCACGTTAAAGAAGCCATCCCCTATGGACAAGCCCTGCGAATACACAGGATCTGCTCAGACGAGGAGGAACGCGATGGACACCTACGGACACTGAAAGACACCCTCATAAGAACGGGATATGACGCTCGACTTGTTGATCGACAGTTCCGACAGGCCACAGCGAAAAACCGTATAGACCGCCTCAGAAGGCGAACATGGGACACAACCAACAGGGTACCCTACGTCGTCCAGTACTTCCCCGGAGCGGAGAAACTACGCCATGTTCTTCGCAGCCTTCAACATGTCATCGATGACGACGAACACCTCGCTAAGGCCATCCCCACGCCTCCACTACTCGCCTTCAAGCAGCCGCCTAACCTCAAAAGTACCATCGTTCGCTGCAAATTACCCAGCTGTCAGGAGAACAGCGACCATGACACCACACAACCCTGCCACGGCAACCTCTGCAAGACATGCCAGATCATGAACACAGATACCGTCATCACACGTGAGGACACTACCCACCAGGTACATGGTACATACTCATGTGACTCGGCCAACGTTGTCTACCTGATACGTTGCAGGAAAGGATGCCCCAGAGCATGGTACATCGGCGAGACCATGCAGACACTGAGACAACGTATGAACGGACACCGCGCAACAATCGGCAGGCAGGATAGTTGCCTCCCAGTCGGGGAACACTTCAGCAGTCAAGGACATTCAGCCTCGGATCTGCGGGTTAGCGTTCTCCAAGGCGGCCTTTGAGACACACGACAACGCAAAATCATCGAGTAGAAACTGATAGCCAAGTTCCGCACCCATGAGGACGGCCTCAATAGGGATATCGGGTTCATGTCACGCTACAGAACGTGACTCGACATCGTTGTCTGTCTTTCCAGTTTTAAAAAAAACACAAAAAAAACAAACACAAAAAAAAACACTGCAGACAGCAGGATTTGACACGTTGGACCCCCTGGGACACATCTCATTGTCTTGGCTGTGCTCTTGGTGTGTCTTTGATGTAAGGACACCTTCCCTGAAAGATTGTATCTCTGCAGTTTCTGTGTTTATATACTGTGAAATATTGTAGATTCACTCATTGTAACTTTACCTGAGGAAGGGGCGACAGCTCCGAAAGCTTGTAATTTTAAATAAATCTGTTGGACTATAACCTGGTGTTGTGCGACTTCTCATTTTTGTCCACCCCAGTCCAACGCCGGCATCTCCGCATCATTCATAAACAGAGGCATAGAGTAGAAAAGCAAGGAAGTTATGATGAACTTGTATAAAACACTGGTTCGGCCTCAACTGGAGTACTGTGTCCAATTCTGGGCACCACACTTTAGGAAGGATGTGAAGGCCTTAGAAAGGGTGCAGAAAAGACTTACGAGAATGGTTCCAAGGATGAGGGACTTCAGTTACGTGGAGAGACTGGAGAAGTTGGGGTTGTTCTCCTTGGAGCAGAGAAGATTGAGGGGAGATTTGATAGAGGTGTTCAAAATCATGAGGGGGTCTGGACAGAGTAGATAGAGGGAAACTGTTCCCATTGGCGGAAGGGTCCAGAACCAGAGGACACAGATTTAAGGTGATTGGCCGAAGAACCAAAGGCGACATGAGGGAAAACTTTTTTACGCAGTGAGTGGTTATGATCTGGAATTCGCTGCCTGAAAGGGTGGTGGAGGCAGATTCAATCGTGGCTTTCAAAAGGGAATTGGATAAGTATCTGAAGGAAAAAAAATTTGCAGGGCTACGGAGAAAGGGCAGGGTAGTGGGACTAGCTGAAGTGCTCTTGCAGAGAGCCGGCACGGGCTCGACGGGCCGAATGGCCTCCTTCTGTGCTGCAACCATTCTATGATTCTTTGAAAAATAAATATTAGATCCTTGAATTAGACTTTCAGCCAATGAAAACACACCAATTTACAGACCAGCTGATAAGAGGCTGTACTCGTGAATTGCTTCCAGCAGTTACCGCTGAAGTGCTTTGCCAAATGTGAAAGAATCTAACTGTAGGTCAAGCAATTTATCTTCGTCCGGTGCTGGGAGGTTGCTTACTCTGGTTTATGTGGTGCCCGTTCAATTCACTTCCCTGTGCCCGAGATTTGCAAGCTATCAGCTGTGCAACAAAGCCAGTGAGCAGAGCAAAGATAGCATTAACCCAACAGCAAAGACCTGCTCACATTTCAACTTCTCATAAATGTGTACCAACGCGTGGAAAAATACAAACCGAAAAGCTACACACATTTATCTTGTCCAAGGTAAACGAGTTGAGATTGAGGCGGGGAATCATCGCGGCCATTTACTGCCTGGAGAGAATCAGTTTCTGGCATAATGATTGAAATTAATCGCTCCCAAAGAGATTGCTTCCAGATGGTTACCACTGACGTAATGCTTTACAATGCAGCAGTCTTTTAATTAAAGAGGCAGTGATCTTAAACAGCCAATCTATCAAAGATAGCAGAATAATGGAGTCCATTCAGAACAGCAAATCGTTGCAGCTTTTGTTTTTCCTTCTCATGAAAGGCATTTATTAGAATATTTTTACTAATTGAGTGCAGGGTGTGAGCTTCCTGTCCATAAACTTTATTTCCTGTTGTCACGATTTTTCCCCTTCTGTCAACATTTACCATTGCAAATTGTTAACATTTCTCATTCGGTTTTTTCAATGCGGACTCTCGTGACGCAGTGCAAGCTGCAGCCTTTAGTTGGTTCTATGAAGTGGTTTTCTGAAATCTCCCTCCTAACTCTGTCACCATCTTGTGTCCAGTCTCCACCGCCTATAGCGGGCGTGCTCACGCGACTTTCCCGCTGTGCGCGGTGGCCGGTATAGCGCGGTGGCCGGTATAGCGCGGTGGCCGGTATAGCGCGCTGGCCGGTATAGCGCGGTGGCCGGTATAGCGCGCTGGCCGGTATAGCGCGCTGGCCGGTATAGCGCGGTGGCCGGTATAGCGCGCTGGCCGGTATAGCGTGGTGGCCGGTATAGCGCGGTGGCCGGTATAGCGCGGTGGCCGGTTTAGCGCGGTGGCCGGTATAGCACGCTGGTCGGTATAGCGCGGTGGCCGGTATAGCGCGGTGGCCGGTATAGCGCGCTGGCCGGTATAGCGCGGTGGCCGGTATAGCGCGGTGGCCGGTATAGCGCGGTGGCCGGTTTAGCGCGGTGGCCGGTATAGCGCGGTGGCCGGTATAGCGCGGTGGCCGGTTTAGCGTGGTGGCCGGTATCTAACGAGAATGTTGTGTCGTTGATGTATTGCACATTTTGACCTGACAGGGAAAGCACCAAACTGATATATAACCACCGGGAATTCAATTATTTGTATTATTTGAATCTGTTTGCGGCTGTTTTTTCAATCACCCTGAGTTTAGTTGTGTTTATGTGTAGAATATTGACACGGAACAAAAAAATGCTAACTTTGAACTTTACAGCAACTGTCAGACATTAACACTAACTGCTGCTCTAGTTCTAACCTTGATGCATCTGATCAATTCTGTGCCGACAGTTAATGTCATCACAACAACAACTTGTATTTATACAGCACCTTTAACGTAGTAAAACGTCCCAAGGCGCTTCACAGGAGCGATTATCAAACAAAATTTGACACCAAGCCACATAAGGAGATATTAGGACAGGTGACCAAAAGCTTGGTCACAGAGGTCGGTTTTAAGGAGTGTCTTAAAGGAGGAGAGAGAGGCGGAGAGGTTTAGGGAGGGAATTCCAGAGCTTGGGGCCCAGGCAGCTGAAGGCACGGCCGCCAATGGTGGAGCGATTAAAATCAGGGGATGCTCAAGAGGCCAGAATTAGAGGAGCGCAGAGATCTGGGAGGGTTGTGGGGCTGGAGGAGATTACAGAGATAGGGAGGGGCGAGGCCATGGAGGGATTTGAACACAAGGATGAGAATTTTAAAATCGAGGCGTTGCCGGACCGGGAGCCAGTGTAGGTCAGTGCGAGTTAGGACACGGGCAGACGAGTTTTGGATGAGCTCAAATTTACGGAGGGTGGAATGTGGGAGGCCGGCCAGGAGTACGTTGGAATAGTCAAGTCTGGAGGTAACAAAGGCATGGATGAGGGTTTCAGCAGAAGATGAGCTGAGGCAGGGGCGGAGTCAGGCGATATTATGGAGGTGGAAATAGGCGGTCTTTGTTATGGCATGGAATATTGGTGGCCGTGCCTTCAGCTGCCTGGACCCTAAGCTCTGGAATTCCCTCCCTAAACCTCTCCGCCTCTCTCTTCCTTTAAGACGCTCCGTAAAACCTACCTCTGCGACAAAGCTTTTGGTCACCAGTCTGAATATCTCCTTATGTGGCTCAGTGTCAAATTTTGTCTGATCTCGGGGTCAAATACGACACCAGTGAGGAAGCACAGCTGTTTCTGGCCAAAATATACAGAGCACTTAAGCCGCTGTAACCGGCAACTTTGAAATTGACGTTAATGCAAATAGATATTGGCTATCGATTTTTAACTGATATAGCAACTGCCCGTTTTAAACGTGCACGCTTTAAGTGGTGGGGACTATATATATATATACAGTAAACTCTTTCGTATCCGGCACCGACGGGACCGGGATGGTGCCGGTTGATTAAAAATTCTGGATAACAGAGAGGTAGGCAATTTTTAACACGAAAAAAATAAAAACCAGTGACTAACTCGGCCACCGTGGGAAACTCGGACTCGGAAAAACGAAAAATGGATGGATTCGGCAAGATTACCGGCTATCTATTTTGCCGGTTATTAAAGAATTCCGGTTGATTAGGTGCCATTTAAACAAGAGTTTACTGTATATATATATAAAGAATTGTCACCTAGTCATGGGCAATTGCACAGGTAATTTATTAGTATTTAAAATGTTGAATAGTAATGTTTTTAGCCAATTACATTTTCCTATGAATCTTTGAAAAATTAAACCAGCTGGTTTAAGAAACGCAATGGTGGTGCGCACTAAGAGGTAGTCAATACATCAACTAAACGTTAGGGCATTTTTGCCCTTTTTTGTTCCTAATATGCCTCCAGGAAGCAATCCTGATTGCAGCATGTTAATACATAGACCTGGTGTTAATGGTTTTAAGGGCTTGACTAAGCACCAATCAACGGCAAAGATGTGAATTTGCTCATGCTGTCCACAGACTAATGACACTCGCTATAAAGGTGGCCTCGAGGTGGCAGATGGAGTCAGCAGAGGTCCTACATGGAGCAGAGCAGGAGATACTTACAGCATCAACTCAACCTTTTCAGTCTGCCCAGCAATAAAAGAGGAAAGAAAGACTCGCATTTCTCCAGCGCCTTTCACGGCCTCAGGATGTCCCAAAGCGCTTTACAGCCAATGAAGTACTTTTTGAAGTGGAGTCACTGTTGTAATGTAGGAAACACGGCAGCCAATTTGCGCACAGCAAGCTCCCACAAACAACAATGTTAAAATGACCAGATCATCTGTTTTTGTTACGTTGATTGAGGGATAAATATTGGCCCCAGAACACCGGAGAGAATTCCCCTGCTGCTCTTCTTCGAAATCGTGCCATGGGATCTTTTACGAGAGGGCAGACGGGGCCTGGGTTTAACATCTCCTACTGAAAGACGGCACCTTCGACAGTGCGGCACTCCCTCAGTACTGTCTCTCCGACAGTGCGGCGCTCCCTCAGTACTGTCTCTCCGACAGTGCGGCCCTCCCTCAGTACTGTCTCTCCGACAGTGCGGCGCTCCCTCAGTACTGCCCCTCCGACAGTGCAGCGCTCCCTCAGTACTGCCCCTCCGACAGTGCGGCGCGCCCTCAGTACTGCCCCTCCGACAGTGCAGCGCTCCCTCAGTACTGCTCCTCCGACAGTGCAGTGCTCCCTCAGTACTGCCCCTCCGACAGTGCGGCACTCCCTCAGTACTGCCCCTCCGACAGTGCGGCGCTCCCTCAGTACTGCCCCTCCGACAGTGCGGCGCTCCCTCAGTACTGCCCCTCCGACAGTGCAGCGCTCCCTCAGTACTGCCCCTCCGACAGTGCGGCTCTCCCTCAGTACTGCCCCTCCGACAGTGCGGCGCTCCCTCAGTACTACCCCTCCGACAGTGCGGTGCTCCCTCAGTACTGCCCCTCCGACAGTGCGGCGCTCCCTCAGTACTGCACTGGAGTGTCAGCCTGGATTTTTGTGCTCGAGTCTCTGGAGTGGGACTATGAACCCACGACCTTCTGACTCAGAGGTGAGAGAGAGAGAGAGTGCTGCCCCCTGAGCCACGGTTGACACCTCAACGCCAGCATTATGGATCTAGTAGCAAGTTTCAATCTTCTGGGTGTGTTGGAGGAAGAGGAGGAGGAGGATGAGGAGGAGTGCCTCAGGAAGGTCTCCAGCCATGGGGGAAGGACCAACGGGATTCACTGCTCCAAAGGGGGCGAGAGTGTGAAACCCATCAACCGGTTATCATTTACCCTCTACATCTCACCCTCTCCTGGAATCAGACCTGCGCCCAAGGACGAACCTCATCTCTCCACTGCTTGTGGTTTGAAGTGAATGTGAGACTTTATTTTTTTTTTGCCACAGCCGCCTTTCAGGCAAAATTCTAGAAGGATGGTTCAGTTTGCGGTTTCCTATGTCACTGCTTCCTTGCAAATACATTAGAATCAGCAGTAACCACAAGAGAAGCTGGTATTCCCTGGGGGTTCCAAGGAAGCTCCACCTCAGTTTGCAGCTTGTGACTGTCAGAGTTTGCCAATTTTCCCTGGAGCAAAACTCTCTCTCTCTGTTACTGCAATAAATAAATAAAGTTGGGAGTTTGTGCAGCCTCACTTACTGTAATTATTTCTGAAATTGCCATTGGCAGAATAAATCAATGTACAAAGCCAAGCTGCCCTGTGGTAAAACAAGCACCGATTAGAGCTGGACTGAGAACACGCTGGCCATTAATTAATGGAAATTGCGTGAAACTGTTTTTGTAACTTCACTGAATAAGCTGTGACTTTTTTTTTTAACTTCTCCGATTTTGTTTTAAAAGGAATCGTCACGCACCATTGCTTGCTTGCTTTATCTATGAAACCAGCCACATTTCTCACCTCACTCCTGTTTCGCTTCTATGACGAGGGTGTGAAGGCGCTCGGCAATGCATCATGTGGAATGCAACCGGGGCGCCGGAGCATTCCTGAAAGAGGGTGGGAGCCAGGGCTGACAATTTCACCTCAAGCCTCCATTCTGTTCAGCTGTGGGTAGAGGAACACTGGAAGGGGAGGGAGCATGGGCGCGAAGGGTATCGTGTGACCTCCTGCTTAGTTGCAGATGGTGTTCAATGCAAAGAGTGAAATGGTGGCCGCTTCC
Source organism: Squalus acanthias (assembly GCA_030390025.1). Lineage (NCBI taxonomy): Eukaryota > Metazoa > Chordata > Chondrichthyes > Squaliformes > Squalidae > Squalus > Squalus acanthias. The sequence continues at coordinate 45,131 of JASTWF010000979.1, read as the reverse complement.
GAGAAATGTGTTCATTACAGTGCTGTGTTACAAAGTATGGCCAATTCCTGTTACCATGTCTGGGCAGGCCAGTTAACTTCCTCCAGCATTGATCTGCTGGGTGTGTGGGGTGGGTGTGTGGGGTGGGTGTGGGGTTACTTGTGGTGGTCACTGACAACACCACCTCCTTCCAAGGGCCTGCATCAGGCTCTTCATGTCCCTCTTTCTTTCTTGGTCAAAAAGCTGGGTCCCCCCCCCCCCTCCCCCCAGCCCTATAATCCCCCCTAGACCTCCGCAATCCGCCTATTCTGTCCTTTTGAACATCCTGGGGCCAATATTTATCCTTCAACCAACATCACTAGAACAGATTATCTAGTCATTTATCACATTGCTGTTTCTGGGATCTTGCTGTGCGCAAATTGGCTGCCGCGTTTCCTACATTACAACAGTGACCCCACTTCAAAAAGTACTTCATTGGCTGTAAAGGGTCCTGAGGATGTGCAAGGCGCTATATAATTGCAGGTTCTTCCTTTCTTTCTTTATAGGTAGTCTTCCTCCACCATTGGTGGCCGTGCCTTCAGCTGCCTGGGTCCTAAGCTCTGGAATTCCTTCCCTAAACCTCTCCGCTTCTCTCCCCGCTCTCTCCTCCTTTAAGATGCTCCTTAAAACCTATCTCTTCGACCAAGCTGTTGGTCAGCTGCCCGAACATCTCCTTCTATGGTTCGATGTCAATTTTATGCCGTTTTATTACGTTAAAGGCGCTATATAAATATAAGTTATTGTTGTTGTTGTCGTCTTTACCTCAACTGAGGACGCTTGGAATCTGTGCAATCTCTACCCTGAAGAAGTAGCAGCTTCAGCCCTTTAGAGCACTGCAGCAGGACTAGAGCTTCCTTCCCCTTCCAGAGGAAGACTACCTATAAAGAAAGAAAGGAAGAACCTGCAATTATATAGCACCTTGCACATCCTCAGGACATTTCACAGCCAATGAAGCACTTCCAAAGTGTAGTCACTGTTGTAATGTGGGAAACGCGGCAGCCAATTTGCGCACAGCAAGCTCCCACAAACAGCAATGTGATAATGATCAGATAATCTGTTTTAGTGATGTTGGTTAAAAAATAAATACTGGCCCAGGACACCAGGGATAACTCCCCTGCTCTTCTTCCAATAGTGCCATGGGATCTATTGCGTCCACCTGAGAGGGCAGACGGGGCCTCGGTTTAACGTCCCATCCGAAAGATGGCACCTCCAACAGTGCAGCGTTCCCTCAGTACTGCCCCTCCAACAGTGCGGCGCTCCCTCAGTACTGCCCCGTCCGACAGTGCGGCGCTCCCTCAGTACTGCCCCTCCGACAGTGCGGCGTTCCCTCAGTACTGCCCCTCCGACAGTGCGACACTCCCTCAATACTGCCCCTCTGACAGTGCAGCGCTCCCTCAGTACTGCCCCTCCGACAGTGCAGCATACCCTCAGTACTGCCCCTCCGACAGTGCAGCGCTCCCTCAGTACTGCCCCTCCGACAGTGCAGCGCTCCCTCAGCACTGCCCCTCCGACAGTGCAGCGCTCCCTCAGCACTGCCCCTCCGACAGTGCAGCGCTCCCTCAGTACTGCCCCTCCGACAGTGCAGCACTCCCTCAGTACTGCCCCTCCGACAGTGCAGCGCTCCCTCAGTACTGCCCCTCCGACAGTGCAGCGCTCCCTCAGTACTGCCCCTCCGACAGTGCAGCGCTCCCTCAGTACTGCCCCTCCGACAGTGCAGCACTCCCTCAGCACTGCGCTGGGAGTGTCAGCCTGAATTATGTGCTCAAGTTCCTGGAGTCAACTACATTTTATCTCGTTTTTCTTTGTTATTTTTCCTCCACCTCTTCCTTAAAGGTGCTGACTCCTTGCTGGGGTGCAGTGCCAGTCACCCTCCCGATTGTTATCCAGCAGACCCTGATACTTTAACGCAGAGACCCAGAGCAACAATAGATCCAACCCTGCTCCTGCTCCCCAGAATTAGCCTCCAGGCCCGTTGACAAGCAACTTTGTAAAACCGAGTGGTTATCCCTCTGCTCCACGCACACTGTGTAACTTTTACATTGCGTTGATTGTGATGTATGACAATGTTCTGTAACAAGAACCAGAGGTATTTGGGTTATTAAAAAACCCAACTTTACATAGTATTATATAGAATGTACAGCACAGAAACAGGCCATTCGGCCCAACTGCTCCGTGCCGGTGTTTCTGCTCCACACGAGCCTCCTCCCACCCCTCTTCATCTCACCCTATCAGCAAATCCTTCTATTCCTTTCTCCCTCATGTGTTTATCCAGCTTCCCCTTAAATGCATCTACACTATTCACTTCAACCACTCCCTGTGGGAGCGAGTTCCACATTCTCACCACTCTCTGGGTAAAGAAGTTTCTCCTGAATTCCCGATTGGATTTATTAGTGACTATCTTATATTTATGGCCCCGAGTTCTGGTCTCCTCTGCAAGTGGAAACATCTTCTCTATGTCTACCCTTTCAAACCCTTTCATCATCTTAAAGACCTCTATCAGGTCATCCCTCAGCCTTCTCTTTTCAAGAGGAAAGAGCCCGAGCCTGGTCAATCTCTCCTGATAGTTATAATCTCTCAGTTCTGGTATCATTCTAGTAAATCTTTTTTGCACCTTCTCCAGTGCCTCTATATCCTTTTTATAATATGGAGACCGGAACTGTTCCCAGTGCTCCAAGCGTGGTCTCACCAAGGTTCTAACACTGGGGTGTCCAAGTTGTTGCCTTTGGTCCACATCTGGTCCCCAAGCCAGCCCCAGAAGGCCGGGTAACTCAATCCTACTTTGGGGCAATTCTGCAATCTGGCACTTCCAATTAATGGAGGGATAATCGGGGCTTCCTAAGGTGCGTTCCCGGTAAACCCCGTACCCCTCTGGGAGTTACCAGATCGCACAAACACCCCAACCTTGCTAAAGGCCTGTTAGTTTCAGCTACTCGAGAAGATGGATCTAAACTTCACGGGACCAAGTCTCTGCAGCCCTGGGACCATAACTGGAGTGGAAGCTGAGCGGGCGGGGAGCACCGGGACTGTGATCCCAGGTCTGGCAGCTCTGGGGTTAAGGCCCTGGAATTTAGCAGTGCTGAGCGGATCTGGGAGCACAAGGGATCTGGGAGCACGAGGGATCTGGGAGCACGAGGGATCTGGCCGCACGAGGGATCTGGGAGCACGAGGGATCTGGGAGCATTGAGGGATCTAGGAGCATTGAGGTATCTGGGAGCACGAGGGATCTGGGAGCATTGAGGGATCTGGGAGCACGAGGGATCTCGGAGCACGAGGGATCTCGGAGTGGGAGCATTGAGGGATCTGGGAGCACGAGGGATCTCGGAGCACGAGGGATCTCGGAGCACGAGGGATCTGGAGCATTGAGAGATCTGGGAGCATTGAGGGATCTGGGAGCACGAGGGATCTGGGTGCATTGAGGGATCTGGGAGCATTGAGGGGGAGTGGGGGGAATACAGTTTGAGTTGGACTGTGACTGTGAAAGATTTGGGTAGGTAATGGAGTGGAGCAACAGGAGTCAGATGTGTGGACACAGGCTTGTTTTTAAAATAATAGTGACATTGCTTAGCACTGCACTCAGGGCCAGAAAACAGCCAGACCAGGAGCACAGACACCCTGTTAGAGAGAAACTCAAGTCCCAGGGTCCTGACTGAGGTTAGGTCTCAAGGGGCAAAAGCAAATAGATGCATTCTGAGTCTATTAAGGATTTGGCAAATTTACTGGTAAATTAAACTAATTTTGCAGATTTACACAGTAGTTGTTATAAGTGTCAGCTGTGGCTCAGTGGGCAGTACTGAGGGAACCCGCACTGTTGGAGGGGCAGTACTGAGGGAGCCCTGCACTGTCGGAGGGGCAGTACTGAGGGAGCGCTGCACTGTCGGAGGGGCAGTACTGAGGGAGCGCCGCACTGTCGGAGGGGCAGTACTGAGGGAGCACCGCACTGTCGGAGGGGCAGTACTGAGGGAGCGCCGCACTGTCGGAGGGGCAGTACTGAGGGAGCGCCGCACTGTCGGAGGGGCGGTACTGAGGGAGCGCCGCACTGTCGGAGGGGCAGTACTGAGGGAGCGCCGCACTGTCGGAGGGGCAGTACTGAGGGAGCGCCGCACTGTCGGAGAGACAGTACTGAGGGAGCGCCGCACTGTCGGAGGGGCAGTACTGAGGGAGCGCTGCACTGTCAGAGGGGCAGTACTGAGGGAGTGCTGCACTGTCGGAGGTGCCGTCTTTCGGATGAGACGCTAAACCGAGGTCCAGTCTGCTCTCTCAGGTGGACGTAAAAGATCCCATAACACTATTTCGAAGAAGACGAGGGGAGTTCTCCCCGGTGTCCTGGCCAATATTTATCCCTCAACCAACGTAACAAAAGCAGATGATCTGGTCATTATCACATTGCTGTTTGTGGGAGCTTGCTGTGTGCAAATTGGCTACATTACAACAGTGACCACACTTCAAAAAGTACCTCATTGGCTGTAAAGCGCTTTGGGACGTCCTGAGGTGGTGAAAGGCGCTGGAGAAAGGCAAGTCTTTCTTTCTTAATCAGCTGGTCAAGGAACAAAATGGCAACCGTAAAACATTTTCAAAATGTCCATTTCTTTTCTTCAGTAAATTTTGCTCGGTTTTGTAAGTTACTGAGTTCTGAAAGGATTTTGAAAAACAAATTAAATGACTTGATTGGATTAGGTTTGCTTTCAGTTTTTTTGGTCAATTTTGGTTGTGTTTCCTGGTTAATGAGCTGTGTTTTGTTGATTATGAATTTGAGCGAATCCAAAAGTGTGCGATGTGCAAGTGGGAGGGAATGAAACAGTCTGACACCAACGTCTAACACAGGAAGTGCAAACTATCATCCTGTGTTTCTACTCGGGTTAGACGATGCAGCGAGTTGTTGTGATCTGGAATGCGCTGCCTGAAAGGGCGGTGGAAACAGATTCAATAGTAATTTTCAAAAGGGAGTTGGATAAATATTTGAAGGGGAAAAATTTGCAGGACTATGGGGGAAAGAGCAGGGGGGAGTGGGACTAATTGGAGAGGCTCTTTCAAAGAGCCAGCACAGGCACAATGGGCCGAATGGCCTCCTCGTGTGCTGTGTGATTCTGTGATTTTAAGAAGCAGTCCGTGGAAAGCTGCCAAAAATTGTATCAGTATATCTTAGCTCGATTTGTGGAAATGTCTAAGGTTAAAAATTAACTTTAAACTCATCCGCATTAACCAGGTTCTGTGCCCACCATCTGTGACCTCGAGTATTGGGATGTTTGTGCATTTATTGAATACCGTAGTGCTGAAATATCGGGCACTGGATATGCTGTCACTCTAAGACAGGATTCCCAGTTTTATAATCAGTTCCTGAATATATCCCTAAATTTCTCTTGGGGTCTGCCCTATTACCACCACCAACAACAACAACTTGTATTTATACAGCGCCTTTAACGTAGTAAAACGTCCCAAGGCGCTTCACAGGAGCGATTAAAAGACAAAACATTTAACATCGAGCCACCTAAGGGGAAATTAGGACAGGTGATCAAAAGCTTGGTCACAGAGGCAGGTTTTAAGGAGCGTCTTAAAGGAAGAGAGAGAGGCGGAGAGGTTTAGGGAGGGAATTCCAGAGCTCGGGGCCCAGGCAGCTGAAGGCACGGCCACCACTGGTGGAGCGATGGAAATCGGGGATGCTCAAGAGGTCAGAATTGGAGGAGCGCAGAGATCTCGGGGGGTTGTGGGGCTGGAGGAGTTTACAGAGATAGGGAAGGGCGAGGCCATGGAGGGATTTGAAAACAAGGATGAGAATTTTAAAATTAAGGCGTTTATGGACCGGGAGCCAATATCCATAATCTCCATACTGATGATGACAGTTCTCCAGGAGTGAGATTAGACCCGGGAGAGCTTTCCGCGACTTTACTCCGAGCCAGTACATGTCCCACTCGCAGAGCCTCGGCTGTGGGCCACAACATCTGGAACTGGGCGGATCATTTTGGCAGTTCACCCAGTGACTGGAAACAGTAGGAGAGAGGAGCCGAATGTTGCTTCATTAACAACACTGAGGAAAGAAAAACAATATCATATTGCAACAGTTTATGGGGTAGGAGATACCGCACCCATTGCTAAACAAACCTCTCCCTGTAGGGGCTATATAGTCAAGGTGTTGAGAACAGACTGTTCCAGAGGCTCGGCTCGAGTGATCGGGCAAATACAATAATGGAATGATTCTGTTAATTAGTAACTGTAGTATAGATCCATGGGATGTGGTTATTAGAGGTCGCTGATGAAATTTAATGCAAAATTTTGATCATAGAAAGAAAAACAAGCGATTCACGACATATAATTGGCATAGAAAAATGGAGGAAGTGATATAATCAGCTGGAGAGGCCTGGCGTGGGAGCTGGGAGTTTCCCTGCTTGGCAGAGTGGGAGCAGCTCTCGACAGAGGCTGCCGAGCAGATCAAACGCCCACCTCCGAGTCAGGGAACGGTGAATCACAGAATCATCCGACACGGGAGGGCCTTCTCTGCTCTAAGGAGAACAACCCCAGCTTCTCCGGTCTCTCCACATCCCGCATCCCCGGTAATATTTCGGGTAAACCTCCTCCGCACCCTCTCCAAGACCTTGACATCCTTCCTAATGTGCGGTGTCCAGAATTGGACACAATTGGACTCGTGGATCGGAGGCTTCCCGCGGGGAAAGTACGCACCGACCTGGTGCCTCCGTGTCTCCGGACTCTCGCGGTCCTGGGCCTGCGGGAGGACGCCTGGGTAAATCCCACGTATCCCGGGGGCTCACGCGGTTCGCCAGCGTCCCTGGCATCACGCGGACCGGACCAACCAATGAGAAAGGGGGGATTCCCATTGAGATTCCATCAGCGCACGGAATCCCCCAAAAAACACACTTTCACACAACCTAACTAAAAATAAATCATCGCATGTTTAAAATTAATTAAAGTACAATTTAATTAAACATTCAAAACAAAAATTTTTGATTTTTTTGGAAAAATAAATTTAAGCATTTTTACAGGGGCCAAAAGTAGCCTAAAGTAATTTTAAAGATTTTTAAATGTTTTTAAATGATTTAAAAAAAAATGATTTTAATATTTATTTTCATCCTTATGCTGGTAAAAGAAGGCCCTACGCCTGCTTCTACCGGGCACAAGAGTTTTGTGGGCATTCGCTGGGCAAATAGCCCAAGCCTCCGCCCGCGGATGTCCGTTTCCCGGGGATTCGGACGATCTGTCGAGCTGAAACTTGTGCATACATGGTCATAGGCCCCATAAAATCTGGGCCACTACTCCAGCTGAGGCCCAACCAGCGATTTATTGAGGTTTAGCATAACTTCCTTGCCTGTGCCGGCTCTTTGAAAGAGCTCTCCAATTAGTCCCACCCTCCCCCGCTCTTTCCCCAGAGCCCTGCACATTTTTCCTTTTCAAGTATTTATCCAAATCCCCTTTTGTAAGTTCCTATTGAACATAAGAACATAGGAATTAGGAGCAAGAGTAGGCCATACGGCCCCTCGAGCCTGCTCCGCCACTCGGCCCCTCGAGCCTGCTCCGCCACTCGGCCCCTCGAGCCTGCTCCGCCACTCGGCCCCTCGAGCCTGCTCCGCCACACGGCCCCTCGAGCCCGCTCCGCCACGCGGCCCCTCGAGCCTGCTCCGCCTTACGGCCCCTCGAGCCTGCTCCGCCATACGGCCCCTCGAGCCTGCTCCGCCACACGGCCCCTCGAGCCCGCTCCGCCACGCGGTCCCTCGAGCCCGCTCCGCCACTCGGCCCCTCGAGCCTGCTCCGCCACACGGCCCCTCGAGCCCGCTCCGCCACGCGGCCCCTCGAGCCTGCTCCGCCATACGGCCCCTCGAGCCTGCTCCGCCATACGGCCCCTCGAGCCCGCTCCGCCACACGGCCCCTCGAGCCCGCTCCGCCACTCGGCCCCTCGAGCCCGCTCCGCCACACGGCCCCTCGAGCCCGCTCCGCCACACGGCCCCTCGAGCCCGCTCCGCCACGCGGCCCCTCGAGCCCGCTCCGCCACGCAGCCCCTCGAGCCTGCTGCGCCACCTGATTCCTCCCCACAATTCAGGCAGCGCATTCCCGATCACAACAACTCGCGGCGTAAAAAGAATTCTCCTCCTCTCCCCTCTGGTTCTTTTGCCAATTATCTTAAATCTGTGTCCTCTGGTTCCCGACCCTCCTGCCACTGGAAACGGTTTCTCCTTATTTACTCCATCAAACTCCTTCATGATTTTTAACACCTCCATTAAATCTCCCCTTAACCTCTCTGCTCTAAGGAGAACAATCCCAGCTTCTCCAGTCTCTTCACTCCAGTCTGTGTACTCATATAATCTAACAACAGCAACAGTAACATTTGAGCAATACTGTCTTATCTAAGAGTTCCTTCAGCAGGAACAGGTTTCTGCAATTTGATTATGGATTTAGTTGCCTGCACAGTCTGTGCAAGCAGAAGCTAATCATTTCAAAAGCATGTTCATTTCCTTAAACAGAATTGCGCAGGAAAGACAAGACTGCAAGTCTGAACTAACTATGGCGGGCTAACTTAATTACAGCGTGCCTTTCCTAGCAGCGCGTTTCCAGCTGTGGTGCCTCACCTGGGATGTGAGCGTCACTGGCAAGGCCAGCATTTATTGCCCATCCCTAGTTGCCCTTGAGAAGGTGGTGGTGAGCCGCCTTCTTGAACCGCTGCAGTCCGCGTGGTGAAGGTGCTCCCACGGTGCTGTTTGGGAGGGAGTTCCAGGATTTTGACCCAGCGACGATGAAGGATCGGCGATATACTTCCAAGTCAGGATGGTGTGTGACTTGGAGGGGAACTTGGAGGTGGTGGTGTTCCCATGCGCCTGCTGCCCTTGTCCTTCTAGGTGGAAGAGGCCGCGGGTTTGGGAGATGCTGCTGAAGAAGCCTTGGCGAGTTGCTGCAGTGCATCTTGTAGATGGTATACACTGCAGCCACGGTACGCCGGTGGTGGAGGGAGTGAATGTTTAAGGTGGTGGATGGGGTGCCAATCAAGCGGGCTGCTTTGTCCTGGATGGTGTCGAGCTTCTTGAGTAAGCTCATATCAGGAAATAGTGCACACAAGCTGCACATGTTACCATCCAATCATTTTAACTGGTGGGAAATTGTGGGCAGCGGGTTTGCGACTTGCTGATATCTGCTCCAGGCAGGTGAGTCTCAGCACCGGGAGCACGCAATTGGAAAGTGTGTCCTTCTGTGATTGTAAAAACTGACGGTGGCATTGTCAATAGAGACAATGCACGTTTGAAGGGTGAATGTCCGATTGATTTAAAGTTAAAACTCTGAGTGGAGGGAAGGATCAACAACAACAACAACTTGTATTTATACAGCGCCTTTAACGTAGTAAAACGTCCCAAGGTGCTTCACAGGAGTATTTTAAGACAAAAAATTTGACAGCGAGCCACATAAGGATAAATTAGGGCAGGTGACCAAAAGCTTGGTCAAAGAGGTAGGATTTAAGGAGCATCTTAAAGGAGAAGAGAGAGGCGGAGAGGTTTAGGGAGGGAATTCCAGAGCTCGGGGCCCAGGCAGCTGAAGGCACGGCCACCAATGGTGGAGCGATTAAAATCGGGGATGAGCAAGAGGCCAGAATTAGAGGAGCGCAGAGATCTCGAGGGTTGTGGGGCTGAAGGAGATTCTTCTTCTTAGGCAGTCCCTCGGAACCGAGGATGACTTGCTTCCACATTAAAAATGAGTTCTCAGGTGACTGATGAGTCCAATGCGGGACCTAGTCTCTGTCACAGGTGTGGCAGACGATGGTTGAAGGGGCAGGTGGGTGGGGTGCTTGAGTTGACGTGCGCTCCTTCCGCTGTTTGCGCTTGCCTTCCGCTTGCTCCCGGCAAAGAGATTCCAGATGTTCGGCGCCTTCCCGGATGCTTCTCCTCCACTTTGTGCGGTCTTGGGCCAGGGATTCCCAGGTGTCAGTGGGAATGTTGCACTTTTTCAAGGAGGCTTTGAGGGTGTCCTTGAAACGTTTCCTCTGCCCACCTGGGGCTCTCTTGCCGTGTCGGAGCTCCGAGTAGAGCGCTTGTTTTGGGAGTCTCGTATCGGGCATGCGGACGATGTGACCCGTCCATCGGAGCTGATCGAGCGTGGTCAAAGCTTCGATGCTGGGGATGCTGGCCTGAGCAAGAACACTGACGTTGGTGCGCCTATCCTGCCAATGGATTTGCAGGATCTTGCGGAGGCAGCGTTGGTGGTACCTCTCCAGTGCTTTGAGGTACCTGCTGTACATGGTCCATTAGTCTGAGGCATACAGCAGGGCGAGTATCACTGCTGCTCTGTAGACCATGAGCTTAGTGCCGGGTTTGAGGTCCTGGTCTTCAAACACTCTCTTCCTCAGGCGACCGAAGGCTGCACTGGCACACTGAAGGCGGTGTTGGACTTCGTCATCGACGTCTGCCCTTGTTGACAGTAGGCTTCTGAGGTATGGAAAGTGGTCCACGTTGTCCAAGGCCTTGTCATGGATTTTGATAATCGGGGGGCAGTACTGTGTGGCGGGGGAAGGTTGGTAGAGGACCTTTGTCTTACGGATGTTTAGTGGAAGGCCCATGCTCTCGTACGCTTTGGTGAAGGTGTTGACGATGGTTTGGAGTTCGACCTCCGAGTGAGCGCAGATGCAAGCGTCGTCTGCATACTGTAATTCGACGACAGAGGATGGGACGACCTTGGATCTGGACTGGAGGCGACGGAGGTTGAACAGTTTCCCGTTTGTTCTGTAAATTAGCTCCACTCCAGCGGGGAGCTTACTGAGGGTGAGATGGAGCATTGCAGCCAGGAAGATCGAGAAGAGCGTTGGTGCGATGACACAGCCTTGCTTGACCCCGGTCCGTACGTGAATTGGGTCTGTGGTGGAACCGTTGGTCAGGATCACGGCTTGCATGTCGGCGTGAAGCAGGCGGAGGATGGTGACAAACTTTTGAGGGCAGCCGAATTTGAGGAGGACACTCCATAATCCCTCACGGTTGACAGTGTCGAAGGCCTTTGTGAGATCAAAGGAGGCCATGTACAGCGGTTGGTGCTGTTCCCTGCATTTCTCTTGTAATTGACGTGCGGTGAAGATCATGTCCATTGTGCCCCTTAGTGGGCGGAATCTGCATTGCGACTCTGGGAGGAGCTCTTCGGCCACTGGGAGAAGGCGATTGAGGAGGATTCTTGCGATGACTTTCCCTATGGCAGACAGCAGGGAAACTCCTCTGTAATTACCGCAATCGGACTTGTCACCATGCCTGAAGGAGATTACAGAGATAGAGAGGGGCGAGGCCACAACACAACGCAAGTTCTTTCTTTTCACTAGATTCTAGACAGGCCCCTTTTTAAGTGGCATCGGCCGCATTGCCGATGTTAACGGGTCAGTAAAACTGCCGACCCCAATTTGAGGTTGTTGCCACCCCATTAATGCCGGGTGAGGGTCACTCAGAAGCGACCCTGATATGTGCAAGTAAAGTTTTCAGAACCGTCAGAATGGCAACATTCTCGACTTTTCTTATATAGGAATCCTCATCAGCCCCAATTGGAACTCTTCCCGCTGAGAGTCACAACTCCCAGGTCCGCCAACATAAAAAAGGGAGCTGTACTGCATTCTATTTCAGTACACTAGCAACCTGGTGAAATGTAATCCCGAGGTATTACCCACAGCGAGCACCAGCCAAGAAACGAGCTGATCTTGATGGTTTCAGCTTTCATCTGCCCTTCCAAACCTTCTCGTGTCGCCTGCAAGGAATTTATTCACTTTATCATTTATCATAGAACCAGAGAAATTTACGGCACAGAAGGAGGCCATTCGGCCCATCGTGACTGTGCCGGCCGACAAAGATCGATCCAGCCTAATCCCACTTTCCAGCTCTTGGTCCGTAGCCCTGTAGGTTACGGCACTTCAAGTGCATATCCAAGTACTTTTTAAATGTGATGAGGGTTTCTGCCTCTCCCACCCTTTCAGGCAGTGAGTTCCAGACCCCCACCACCCTCTGGGTGAAAAAAGTTCTCCCCAACTCCCCTCTAAACCTTCCACCAATTACTTTAAATCTCTGCCCCCTGGTTATTGACCTCTCTGCTAAGGGAAATAGATCCTTCCTATCCACTCTATCTCGGCCCCTCATAATTTTATACACCTCAATTAAATCTCCCCTCAGCCTCCTCTGTTCCAAAGAAAACAACCCCAGCCTATCCAATCTTTCCTCATCGCTAAAATTCCCCAGCCCAGGCAACATCCTCGTAAATCTCCTCTGCACCCTCTCTAGTGCAATCACATCCTTCCTGTAATGCGGTGATCAATCTTCATTGATGCCAGCTTTATGGAAATGGAAACATAGAAAGCAAACATGTCACAGAGGAACAAAATCTGCCCCCAACGGGCGTTCATTCTACAACCCAAGTTAGACCGTGCACATGGAGAGATAGGAAGGGGGCAAGGGATTTGGAGGGCAGGCCTTTGATAGGAAGGGGGCGGAGGGATTTGGAGGCCAGGCCTTTGATAGATGTTGATGCAAAGTTTAGAGTCGCCCAAACACCTGTTGTCCTCAGATTTGGTTTCAGGATCTCTTGGATTTGTTTACCTTCTGGAAGATATTTATTTAATCCAAGTTTTTATGTTGCAGGACCTCTTCCTGCCGGCTATCAATGGGATAAACTGCTCTGCTTGCACATTCCAGACATTAAACATTGCCCTCCAGCAAACCGCACAGATTTAAACAAATACCGATGAGGGGTTTTGATAGAGTAGATCGGGAGGAACTGTTTCCAGTGGCAGGAGGGTCGATAACCAGAGGACACAGATTGAAGGTAATTGGCAAAAGAACCAGAGGGGAGATAGAGTCATAACGGCACAGAAGGAGGCCATTCGGCCATTGAGTCCGTGCTGGCTCTCTGTAGAGCAATCCAGTCAGTCCCATTCCCCCGCTCTATCCCCGTAGCCCTGCAAGTTTATTTCCCTCAAGTGCCTATCCAGTCTCCCCTTGGAAACATCGAGTGTCTCCGCTTCCACCACTTCCGTCGGCAGCGAGTTCCAGGTCCTCACCACTCACTGCGTTAAAATGTTTTTCCTCACATCCCCCCTGTATCTCTTGCCCAAAACCTTAAATCTGTGTCTCCTAGTCCTTGTACCATCAACTAGTGGAAAAAGCCTTTCCCCGTCTAGCCTATCCAAACCCGTCATAATCTTGTACACCTCCATCAAATCACCCCTCAACCTCCTTTGCTCTGATGAAAACAAATCCAGCTTCTCCAACCTGTCCTTGTAGCTAAGAATGTTTTTTTACGCAGCGAGTTGTTGTGATCTGGAATGCGCTGCCTGAAAGGGCGGTGGAAGCAGATTCAATAGTGACTTTCAAAAGGGGAATTGGATAAATACTTGAAAAGGAGAAATGTGCAGGGCTATGGGGAAAGATCAGGGGGAAGTGGGACTAATTGGAGAGCTCGTTCAAAGAGCCGGCACAGACACGATGGGCCGAATGGCTGAGACAAAGCATTTCTCTGCGCTTCATTGCAAAACAAAAACTCATGTTAAAAGCACAACAGCTCCAGAAAACAATTTCTGAAAGACAAATTCACAAAACTAATTATAAACATAATATAAGAACTAGGAGCAGGAATGGGCCATTCGGCCCCTCGAGCCTGCTCCGCCATTCAATAAGATCATGGCTGATCTTCGACCTCAACTCCACTTTCCCGCCCGATCCCCATATCCCTTGATTCCCCTAGAGTCCAAAAATCTATCGATCTCAGCCTTGAATATACTCAAGGACTGAGCCTCCACAGCCCTCTGGGGTAGAGAATTCCAAAGATTCTCCACCCTCTGAGTGAAGAAATTCCTCCTCCTCTCGGTCCTAAATGGCCGACCCCTTTATCCGGAGACTGTGGCTGCGATTTCACCATCAGAGGCGGGATCGCAGCGGGAGAGGTCGTGGCGGGTCCCGGTCCCGCTCCTGGCTCCACCCGCTCTGCGGAAAGGATTTGACGTTAATCGGGCTTGTTAAGCCCGTCCTGCACGTTACCCGGCCCAATTACAGGTGCAGGTCTGCTGACGTCACCTGATGACACGTTTGTTGCTGGTGTATTTAAAGGGGCCATGTCCCCATTTGCTCTCAATTCTGATTTAATGCTCCCGAGTGCTGGTTCAGGCAACAATGACCGCAGATAAACAAAGGGCGCCACGTTTCAATGATGACTCCCTCCATGTTCTTGGAGGGAGTCAGAGGATGCAAGGAGGTTCTATACCCTGGGGATAGAAGGAGGAGACCTCCTCAGCAGACAAAGGCAGCCTGGCTGCGAGTAGCTGAGGAGGTCAGTGCCAGGTCCATGTTCAGACGCACCTGGGTCCAATGCAGGAAAAGGTTCAATGATCTCCTGCGCTCTGGAAAATGAGTATAAAAGCACACTTACCTTAATTCTGCTGTGCCTGTCATCACATCCCCATCACTCTGCATTGCCAACCCTACTCCTGCACATCCTAACTCAACCCAACATCCCTTGCACCATCACCCATCCCTCTCTCCCTATGTACAGAATCACTTCTCCATCTAACTATGCACCCCTCACACCCACCCTCAAGGTTATGCAATGACAACAACTAACAACTCAAAAGGAGGGAACTTGGTAATGGGAACCTACTCCTTCACAGTCTCCCTCTGAACATCTATCGTATCCATTCTTTACACTCATTCCATCACTTTCACTGAAACCCCACTTCTTTCCCTCATTGCAGGAAAAGAGAGCCCACAATGAGAGGGAGAGAACAGGAGGAGGACCACCATCCTTCTCACAGCTCACCCACGCTGAGGAGGCCACTCTCAACATTGCGGGATCAGTGGAACAGCTCGAAGTGGGGTACGGAGAGACGGGCTCAATAGAACAACCTGGTGACAGAATTATTCTCCATCCATCTTATTTGGCTTTCATGAGTGACACATATGGGATCTGATGTCAATAGAAATTGAATGCTCACGTGCACAATGGGAAGTGTCTGCAATCTACATATCACATGGTTAATTCATGTCTTTACTCTCCCACAGGACCATCAAGAGCACCCTCCCTACTGTCCAGGAGGAAGAGCAGGAGGATTCCTCAGAGGCTGCTGCATCCTCTGAGGGAGCAGAGTCAGCAGAAATGAACATACCCAGCACCAGCACAGAGACGCACACCTCAGTGGGTCGTTTGCGAGATAGAGTAGTATAGTCACCTGGTGTATCACAACTCACGAGTGAGCAAGAGCAGATGGTGGAGACAGGGACAGCAGTGGAGAGTCCTCGTCGGAGGCTGCAGGGTGCTCCTAGCTCTGCTCAGCTGCATGTAAACGCTGAGCCTCGGGGGCCATCCAGAAAGAGAGCGGTGCTGGAGTCTCAGGAACAAGTGCAGGAGGCTCTGACTGGGTTAGCAACTGCGTTAGACACGGTGACTGCGAGTGTGCAGAGAATGGAGGAGTCCATCTCAAACATGAGCAATGCCGTGGTGCACGCAATGGCAAATGTAGGTGCCACCATGGAAAGGATGACAACCTCCATGGAGGACATAAATCGCCAGAATCAGGAGAACATGGTAACATTTCTAAATAGATGGTCAGCTATGGAGGATAGATGGGCATCTATTGAGGAGAGAAACCAGAGGTCCATGGATGTCCTTGTTATGAGGACTGCCAGTACAGAGACGGGTCCTCATGGCCCCACTGATGTGCAGCAAGGTGCTCTCTAGCCACTTGCTAGCAGAGAAGTGCGGGCGACCCATGAGAGGGATGATGGTGGGAGGCAACATGGAAGTGGGGGCTCCTCTCCAAGGGCTATGACTTCCAACCCCCTTGTCAACCCCTCAGTCAGAGCCCCAGATGCCTCCCCGGACAGTGATGGCCGAGTCTGCCCCTGCACAGCCGCAGGAGGAGCAGACTTTGGCGGGGCCCTCCCAGGCTCCAAAACCCAGAGAACGACTGCCAAAGGCGTCTAAGCAGCCGCAGCAGGGAAGTGAGCAGGCTGCCTCTACATCTGCTGAAGCCACAGGGGTAGCACAACGTAGAAGCACGCATAAAAGAAAGATCTCACATAAATAGTCACCAAGGTAGTCACTTGGGTAATTTGCCAAAAATGAATGTTAAGTTTCTGTTCTTTTACTTCGTTGTAATAAATAAATGTTTTCTGAATGTTTGTATTTGTTGCCATATGTGTGCTCACAATGGCAAGTGGCAGAGTGAAGGGTGAGGGCCCCTTTTATGTCCAGCAATGGTGGTGACAGTGCAAGGAACGCACAGTTCATTGTAGAGATGCTCTATGGTGTTGAAGTGGGGTGATGCCAACCTTCATGTGCATGTGGCAGCCACATGTCTGTGCTACATAAAGTTAGGTGAATCTGACATTGATTAGGCCATCCCTGGTGTCACGGCCAGCAATGTGCTCGCGCACTGGTCGCACTGGGTCAGCTGCCTCCTCCAGGTCTTCCTTATGCTGAACCTCATTCTGCTCCTCCCCCTCCTCTGAAGAGGCTGTGCGCTCTGCGCCTTGTGCCTCATGCAACGTTCATCCTCACTGCAGTGCGGTGTTGTGCAGGGCACAGCAGACAACAACGATTCTCGAGACCCTGGCTGGTGCGCACTGTAGGGCTCCACCAGATCTGTCCAGGCATCTGAAGCACATTTTGAGCAACCCTATTGTTTGCTCTATGAGACTTCTGGTGGAAATGTGGCTTTGATTGTAACACTCCTCAGACTTGTTTGATGGCCTCCTAAATGGTGTCATTAGCCACGTCTTCAGGGGATAGCCCTTGTCTCCAAGGAGCCAGCCGGAAAGTTCGTTTGGCGGTGCAAAGAGCTGAGGGACAGTGGACTGGCGCAGGATGTAAGAGTCATGGCAGCTGCCAGGGAATCTCGTGCACACATGCATGATGATCTTCCTATGGTTGCAGACCAGCTGCACGTTAAGGGAGTGGAAGCCCTTGCGGTTGACAAATACTGCTGGGTTCTGATGGGATGCCCTGATGGCCACATGTGTGCAGTCGACGATGCCCTGCACCCGTGGGAAGCCAGCCAGAGTGACAAAGCTGAGCGCCCGCTCAGTAACACTGGCTTCATCAGTGGAAAAGTGGATGTAATTGACGGACTTGTCAAAGAGGGTATCGGTGACCTGCGTGATGCATCTGTGGGCGGCCGACTGGGAGATGCCGCTAATGTCTGCTGCTGATCCCTGGAAGGACCCTGACACAAAGAAGTTGAGGGCGGTGGTGACTTTGACAAGGGTAAGGGGTGTCCACCCGCTCCTCTGGGCTGCAGGTCTTGATCGAGCATTGCGCAAATGTCAGCGACTACCTGTCGCGAAAGTCTCAGCCTCCTTTGGCACTGCTGCTCAGTCATGCTGAGGAAGCTGATCCTCTGCCTGTAAACCCTGTGTTGGGGGTATCTCCTGCGGTGTGGTGCAGCCCTGCGCTGACATCCTCTGCCCTGTGCAGCTTCAGGTGGTTGAGGAGAAGGTTGGCGCTCTTGTTGTTGGTGCTGCTGGTGAGCCTGGTTCTGCTGCTGCTGTGGCTGATCGTGGTCAGATTCTGAGGACCAGGACGAGAGAGTATAAATCGTTCCCATTCTGCTCTTATATATGGCAGGTGAGGATGAGATGTTAGAAGAAATCAGTCAATGGGGAGAGAGGTTATTCCAAGGAGGTGACAGTGGATATAGAGTTAACACCACACACTTACAGCCTCAAAAAGATCAAATGTGTCTTCCCAATCCTGAAATCAGCAACTTCTGACATTGGAAAGTGAGCAGATGTGAAAGGTTAGATTTTATACTGCAGTTGCAGCTGTGAACTATTCAGCTTGATTGAACTCCTGACCTACTTACCTGATGTGATCTCCGAACGACGTGAACCTCGTTAAAAATGTGCTAAAATAGAAATAGGCTGGCAAAATAGCAGTTAACAATCTTAAATGCCTCCCCCGCCACTTGGTGTCGGGTCTGTTCTGTAATCGCAGACCCGACACTTTGGAAACTTACATGGAGACGGGTTCGGAGCGGGCTCCCAACCCGCTGTCAATCATTTCGATTTTGACAGCGGACCCGCCTCTGAACCCGCCCTCTGAGCGCTGGTAAAATCGCGGCCTTAGACTCCCAGTTCTAGACTCTCCAGCCAGGGGAAACAGCCTCTCAGCATCTACCCTGTCAAGCCCTCTAAGAATTTTATATGTTTCAATGAGATCACCTCTCATTCTTCTGAACTCCAGAGAGTATAGGCCCATTCTACACAATCTCTCCTCATAGGACAATCCCCCCCATCCCAGGAATCAGTCTGGTGAACCTTCATTGCACTCCCTCTGAGGCAAGTATATCCTTCCTTAGGTAAGGAGACCAAAACTGTGCACAGTACTCCAGGTGTGGCCTCACCAAGGCCCTATATAATTGCAGCAATAAAGCAGAATATTTGATGGTAAAATGAATGAGATTTGTGTAAATTCCACAATCCCAGCATGGACCTGCACTCCAAGAATGATGACGTTGTCGCCCTCTCTCCAACTAAAAGCTCCCTTTATGCTACACAGGAACAATGAGTGTGTTTAAATCACATTAGTGAGTCGAATTGGCACAAGTCTTTCAGCACTTCACTGCTCACAACCGTGACAGCCATGACTCAGTGGGTGGCTCTTTCACCTCTGAGTCAGAAGGTTGTGGTTTCAAATCCCACTCCAGAGACTAGGCTGACAATGTTGTGAAGATTAGTGGTAGGCCAGAGGATTAGGAAATTTTTAGAAACCAGCAAAGGATGACTAAAAAAATAATAAAGAGGGAGAAGATAGATTATGAGAGTAAACTAGCAAAAAATATAAAAACAGACAGTAAGAGCTTCTACAGGTATATAAAAAGGAAGAGAGTAGCTAAAGTAAATATTGGTCCCTTAGAGAATGAGACTGGGGAATTAATAATGGGAAACAGGGAAATGGCAGAGACTTTGAACAAATATTTTGTATCGGTCTTCATGGTAGAAGACGTTAAAAGCATCCCAGTAATAATTCATAATCAAGGGGCTATGGGGAGGGAGGCACTTAAAACAATCACTATCACTAGAGAAAAAGTACTAGGCAAACTAATGGGACTAAAGGCTGACAAGTCCCCTGGACCCGATGGCCTGCATCCTAGGGTCTTAAAAGAAGTGGCTGCAGAGATAGTGGATGCATTGGTTGCAATATACCAAAATTCCCTGGATTCTGGAGAGGTCCCAGTGGATTGGAAAACTACAAATGTAACTCCCCTATTCAAGAAAGGAGGGAAACAGAAAGCAGGAAACTATAGGCCAGTTAGCCTAACATCTGTCATTGGGAAAATGCTGGAGTCCATTATTAAGGAAATAATAGCAGGACATTTAGAAAATCATAATACAATCAAGCAGAGTCAGCATGGTTTTATGAAAGGGAAATCATGTTTAACAAATTTACTAGAGTTCTTTGAGGATGTAATGAGCAGGGTGGATAAAGGGGAACCAGTAGATGTAGTGTATTTGGATTTCCAGAAGGCATTCAATAAGGTGCCACATAAAAGGTTAGTACACAACATAAGAGCTCACGGGATTGAGGGTAATATATTAGCATGGATAGAGAATTGGCTAACTAACAGGAAACAGAGAGTCGGGATAAATGGGTCATTTTCAGGTTGGCAAACTGTAACTAGTGGGGTGCCGCAGGGATCAGTGCCGGGGCCTCAACTATTTACAATCTATATTAATGACTTGGATGAAGGGACCGAGTGTACTGTAGCCAAATTTGCTGATGATTCAAAGATAGGTGGGAAAGCAAATTGTGAGGAGGACACAAAGAGTCTGCAAAGGGATATAGATAGGTTAAGCGAGTGGGCAAACATTTGGCAGATGGAGTATAATGTGGGAAAATGTGAGGTTATCCATTTTGGTAGGAAGAATAAAAAAGTAAATTATTATTTAAATGGAGAGATTACAAAATGCTGCGGTGCAGAGGGATCTGGGGGTCCTTGTACATGAAACACAAAAAGTTGGCATGCAGGTACAGCAAGTAATTAGGAAGGCAAATGGAATGTTGGCCTTTATTTCAAGGGAATGGAGTATAAAAGTAGGGAAGTCTTGCTACAACTGTACAGAGCGCTGGTGAGACCACACCTGGAGTACTGCGTACAGTTTTGGTCTCCTTATTTAAGGAGGGATATACTTGCATTGGAGGCAGTTCAGAGACGATTCACTAGGTTAATTCCAGAGATGAGGGGGTTGACTTATGAGGAAAGGTTGAGCAGGTTGGGCCTATACTCATTGGAGTTTAGAAGAATGAGAGGTGATCTTATTGAAACATATATGATTCTGAGGGAGTTGGACAGGGTGGATGCTGAGAGGATGTTTCCTCTCGTGGGGGTATCTAGAACTAGGGGGCATAGTTTCAGAATAAGGGGGCACCCATTTAAAACGGAGATGAGGAGGAATTTCCTCTCTCAGAGGGTCGTGATTCTTTGGAATTCTCTACCCCAGAGAGCTGTGCAGGCGGAGTCATTGAATATATTCAAGGCGGAGATAGACAGATATTTGAGCTATAGGGGAGTCGAGGGTTATGGGGAGCGGGCGGGAAAGTGGAGTTGAGGCCAAGATCAGATCAGCCATGATCTTATTGAATGGCGGAGCAGGCTCGAGGGGCCAAATGGCCGACTCCTGCTCCTGTTTCTTATGTTTTTATGTTATGTTCACTCCAGTGCAGTACTGAGGGGGTGCTGCACTGTCGGAAGTGCCGTCTTTTGGATGAGACATTAAAACCGAGGCCCCGTCTGCTCCCTCAGGTGGACATAAAAGATCCCATGGCACTATTTCAAAGAAGAGCAGGGGAGTTCTCCCCGGTGTCCTGGGGCCAATATTTATCCCTCAACCAACTTAACAAAAACAGATTATCTGGTCATTATCACATTGCTGTTTGTGGGAGCTTGCTGTGCGCAAATTGGCTGCCGTGTTTCCCACATTACAACAGTGACTACACTTCAAAAGCCCTTCATTGGTTGTAAAGCGCTTTAGGATGTCCTGAGGTCATGAAAGGCGCTGGAGAAATGCAAATCTTATCTTTCTTTCTTTCAACTTACGAGGCAAGCCTTACTTGCAGAGTAAAGATTGAATCATGTGCTTTCCTTATCGGTATGTCTATTACAATAGATATCTAGTTTCGCATAATATGTTTAAGGTGATTAAAGGAGTTGATCGGGTAGAGAGAGAGAAACTGTTTCCTCTGGTGGGGGGAGTCCAGAACAAGGGGGATAACCTTAAAATTAGAGCCAGGCCGTTCAGGGGTGATAAGGAACCCTTGCCAAGCAAAAGTCCATCAATCACAGTTTTGAAATTTTCAATTGACACCCCCCACCCACCCCCAGCCTCAACAGCCCTATTTGGGGGGAGAGAGTTCCAGATTTCCATCACCCTTTGTGTGAAGAAGTGTTTCCTGACATCGCCCCTGAGCGGCCTGGCTTGCACCACTCTTACTGTCACAAGACTTCAAAAAGTTGACTCATGGGCTGTGAACCATCTCAGGGCATCCCGAGCATGTGAAAGGCGTTACACATGTCCCAAGTGCTTCCTTGTGAGCGTGCCCCTTGGGTTTACTGAATGAATGGATTTTATTCTGGCACATGGATGTTGTTGCCGTCCTCAAAGAGTTAACGGTCTGCCACGTGTTTAGGACTCCCCATTCCAATGTTGCATACGTACAACAGATTTGTTTTTCCTCCTTCTTGGCTGCAGGTAGCTCACTTGGAGCCAAAAGCCTTTGCTATCTGAGAGGGACAGGGATTGCTTAATGCAGCATCTTGCCTGGACGAAGGTCAACCAACCCCTTTCATAATGGATCCCGCACAGGCAGCTGTGTCAGATATCGGCTCCGTTTAATAATTCACTCGGGTCTTTTTCTTCGGGTGAAAACGCAGCACGAGGGAAATGATATTACATTGCCTGAGATGAGGTCATTGCCTCCCTGAATGCCTTACCCTGCAGTTATCGCAATGATACAATGGCGAGTTACAGTTCTGTAAAATGGATCCTCCTCTACTCTAGTTATAATTAGGAGTTACAAAGAACAGGCAGCTCAATCTACACACATGCCAAAAATACACAGCAGAGGCCAAATAACATCAGATGGTCAGGTCCACATCTGAGAAATTCATTAAGTAGCACACAATCCCCCGTCAACTAGTCACAGATCTCTGCCAGATGCTCAGATGTATTTTCAGCTAAAGGTTCGTTAAAGTATTCATATTTCATTGTGAGCCATACTCTGAAAGTGATAGACTTCATATTTAACCCTTCGATGAACAGGATCAACAACTACCGAGCTTATTTTAACACTCGCCCTTATCTCTCTGTTGAATGATTGGTGATTCCATACCTCAATGCATTGTTAGCCCGGAGCGTTGCTCGCTGACCTGCACTGACTCCCGGTCCAAGCAATGCCTCAAATTTTAAATTCTCATCCTTGTTTTCAAATCCCTCCGTGGCCTCGCCCCTCCCTATCTCTGTAATCTCCTCCAGCCCCACAACCCTCCGAGATCTCTGCGCTCCTCCAATTCTGGCCTCTTGAGCATCCCCGATTTCCATCGCTCCACCATTGGCGGCCGTGCCTTCAGCTGCCTGGGCCCCGAGCTCTGGAATTCCCTCCCTAAACCTCTCCGCCGCTCCCTCCGCCTTTAAGGCGCTGCTTAAAACCGACCTCTTTGACCACCTGTTCTAATATCTACTTCTGTGTCTCGGTGTTATTTATTGGCCAGATTACGCTCCTGTGAAGCGCTATGGGACGTTTCACTACGTTGAAGGTGCTATATAAATGCACGGTGTTGTTGTTGGGGTTATTTTAGCATCTTAGAACGATGTAAGCGGGATAGTTTTGTTCGGGCAGTTTCCTGCTACCTGCAGTGAGGCTGGGCATTCCCACACCCATCGGTCCCAGTGCTGACCACCTCCCATTGGCTCCATTGTGGTCAGCTTCATTTAAATAGTTTCGACTGGCTCCCAACAGGATTCCTGCTTGTGGTGGGAGCCCAACAGGTGGGGGAGTGGGGGAGTGGGGGAGTGGGGGCGGGCGGGGGAGGCTGCAAGCCATGAGAGTGACCTGGCTGCCTTTAGAGCAGTTGAAGAGGAAGGCCATTGACTTTTTTACAACTTCACACTCCCACTCTCCCGCAAGTAATCGATTGCACTCTTTTAGGGAGCAGGAATTACATTTTAAATCCCTTTCCACCGGATATAGTGAGTGGGCAAAACTGTGGCAGGTGGAGTTCAATGCGGGTAAGTGTGAGGTCATCCACTTTGGACTCAAGAAAAATAAATCGGAATATTGTCTAAGTGGTGAGAAGCTCGGAGCTGTGGAGGAACAAAGAGATTTGGGAGTCCAAGTACATAAATCACTAAAAGCTAGTAGACAGGTACAAAAAGGCTAATCAGAAAGGCGAATGGAATGTTGGCCTTTATTTCGAGGGCTGGAATACAAAGGGGAGGAAGTGATGCTCCAGCTGTACGGAGCCTTGGTCAGACCCACATCTGGAGTGACTGCCTTCAGAAGGTCAACCCTACTCGACAGTCCATTCCGTACACTCACCACTCTGCGTAAAGTCGTTCAACCGAAACTCTTTCCACCCTCCCTTTTCCAGGTTTAAAGTTGTGCCCTCTTGGCGAATCAGTAATGCAGTAGACCGGTACGGTAGCATAGTGGTTATGTTACTGGACTAGTAATCCTAACTAGGCCTGGCCTAATAATCTGGAGACAGTGAGTTCAAATCCCACTATGGCAGCTGGGGAATTTCATATTCAATTAATTAAATAAAGCTGGAATAAAAAGTTAGTATCAGTAATGGTAACCAGATTGTTGTAATAAACCCATCTGCTTCACTAGTAGAAAGAAATCTGCTGTCCTTACCCAGTCTGGTCTATATGTGACTCCAGACCCACAGCAATGTGGTTCATAGAAGATGACTCACCACCACTTTCTCAATGGGCAATAACCCATATCCTGGGAATGAATAAAAAAACTATTCATGTCAAAACACATTCACATGATCTGCATTACAATATTCTGTCTGAGGAGATCTGTCAATCACCAACGTATGTTCACACAGCGCGTCTCCCAACTTCAATAACTGTTGATTTTCACTTTTGATGGTTTTAGAAAATGTTTTTGGCTTTAGGGTTATCATTTCTACGTGCTTGTTCCAGTGATGGATAGCTAGTTAGTCCTCCACTTAATGGTGCCGAGAACACACTCAAACATTTGCTGAAGCTGTTTCCAGTGGCAGGAGGGTCAGTAACCAGAGGACACAGATTGAAGATAATTGGCAAAAGAACCAGAAGGGAGATGTGGAAACATTATTTTACGCAGTTATGATCTGGAATGCGCTGCCTGAAAGTGCAGATTCAAAAGTAACTTTCAAAAGGGAATTGGATATAGACTTGAAAAGGAGAAATGTGCAGGGCTTTGGGGAAAGAGCAGGGGCGGGGGGGGAGTGGGACTAATTGGAGAGCTCTTTCAAAGAGCCGGCACAGGCACGATGGGCCGAATGGCCTCCTTCTGTGCTGTGAGATTCTATGGTTCTATGAGCAGCTGGGGACGTATCCCATTGAAGCAAATGTTTAGGAGGAATGAGTGAAGCACCAAGTTTTTTTTTAACCTTATTATAACCTCAAACTCCCAGAGGGCTACCTTCAGAATATCAGTAATTTAATTCCGACTTAACTGAAGATTTTCTGCTAGCTTGCTCAGATGGCACATGCACAGAGGAGCTAGAAAAATCAGTGTTTGGAACATAGGAACAGGAGGAGGCCATTCAGCCCCTCGAGCCTGTTCCAGTATTCAATGTGATCACGGCTGATCTGTATCCTAACTCCACCCACCCGCACTGGCTCCATGTCCCTGAATACCCTGGTCGAGCAAAAATCGATCCATCTCAGATTTATAATTATTAATTGTTCTTCCATCTACTGCTTATTGTGGGAGAGAGTTCCACACTTCTACCACCCTTTGTGTGAAGAAGTGTTTCCTAACTTCTCTCCTGAATGGCCTGGCTCTGATTTTAAGGTTATGCCCCCTTGTCCCAGACTCCCCCACCAGCGGAAATAGTTTCTCTCTATCTACCCCATCGATTCCTTTCAAAATCCTAAAAACCTCAATCAAATCCCCCCCTTAACTTTCTATATTCCAGGGAATACAAGCCTAGTTTGTGTAATCTCTCCTCACAATCTAACCCTTGGAGCCCTGGTAACATTCTGGTGAATCTGCGCTGCCCTCCTTCCAAGGCCAGTAGATCCTTCCTAAGGTGCGGTGCCCAAAACTGTACACAGTGCTCCAGGTGTGGTCTAACCAGGGCTTTGTATAGCTGTAGAAAAACTTCCTTATCTTTATATTCTAGCCCTCTAGTTATAAAGGCCAACAGTCCATTAGTCTTTTTGATTATTTTTTGTACCTGACCACTACATTATAGTGATCTGTGTACATGGACCCCTAAATCTCTTTCGACCTCCACTGTTCCGAGCTTTTCACCATTTAAATAATACTCGAATCGATCCTTTTTTGGTCCAAAATGGATGACCTCACACTTATCTGAGTTGAAATCCATCTCCCACAATTACGCCTACTCACATAATCTGACATCTGTCACATCAACAACTCCTATTGCACCTCTAACGTAGTAAAACGTCCCAAGGCGCTTCACAGAGGCATAATCAGAAAGAAATTAACACCGAGCCACATAAGGAGATATTAGGACAGGTGACCAAAAGCTTGGTCAAAGAGGTCGGTTTTAAGGAGCGTCTTAAAGGAGGAGGGAGAGACGGAGAGGTTTAGGGAGGGAATTCCAGAGCTTAGGGTCCAGGCAGCTGAAGGCACGGCCACCAATGGCGGAGCGATTAAAATCGAAGATGCTCAAGAGGCCAGAATGGGAGGAGCGCAGAGATCTCGGGGGGTTGTAGGGCTGGAGGGGGTCACGGAGATAGGGAGGGGCGAGGCCGTGGAGGGCTGGCAGCAGCTGTACTGACAGTTGACTGCTCATCGCCGCTCACTGGCGCTCTCAGCTAATGCAAAGCCCAGGCACTTTCAATTAATGGTAATTGTACTTCAGACTGCAGCGCACTGAGCATCTGGTGAGCACTTACTAGAGAGAGATGACATCACCCGGTGCCAGCATCACTAGACTGACACTGGGGAAAGATTGTCTGCATTCAAATCTATGCTGAGTGGCCCATGGGATTGCTCTTTGCTACTTTATGACCGACTTGAAAAATTGACTTGCACTTACAGGAGCAATGATGTCAGGGTTACGCTTTTAAACCTCGCCAATTTCAGAGTTCTGATTCTGTCATTTTTAGTCGTAAAGAAACATAAAATTCTTAAATACTTCCCCCCACCCAGCCTATTTTTCTCTTTTAATTCAGGCCCAGTTGCAGGCTGAAAGTATTGGCTGTGCTGAGATGCATTAAGATCAGGGTGAGCATGACAGCTGGGGCGGCTCCTGCACTTCTTTAAGGCTCTGTGAATATTGTAGACATGGACAACCCTGCTGTACACTCAATGGGGGCAGATCTTGACTTCACGCCTCCCATTTGCAGACATCTTGCCTTCAACTCGTCAAATCCTACACACAGACCCCTAAACATACACATCACTACACCTACACATACACTGTACCCTAAACGCACACATCACTACACCTACACATACACTGTACCCTAAACACACACATCATTAAACCTACCTGCAGCTCCAACAACACTCAAGAAGCTCGACACCATCCAGGACAAATCAGCCTTCTTGATCGGCCCCCCATCCACCACCTTAAACATTCACTCCCTCCACCACCGGCGCACCGTGGCTGCAGTGTGCACCATCAACAAGATGCACTGCAGCAACTCGCCAAGGCTTCTTCGACAGCACCTCCCAAACCCGCGACCTCTTCCACCTAGAAGGACAAGGGCAGTAGGCGCATGGTAACACCACCACCTCCAAGTTCCTCTCCAAGTCACACATCATCCTGACTTGGAAATATATCGGCTGTTCCTTCATCGTCGCTGGGTCAAAATCCTGGAACTCCCTCCCTAACAGCACTGTGGGAGCACCTTCACCATAGGGACTGCAGCGGTTCAAGAAGGCGGCTCACCACCACCTTCTCAAGGGCAATTACGGATGGGCAATAAATGCTGGCCTTGTCAGCGACGCCCACATCCCATGAATGAATGAAAAAAAGCACACACACTCTGCCCTAAACACACACATTATAAACATTGGGGACAGTAGCATAGTGGTTGTGTTACTGGGCTAGTAATCCAGAGGCCTGGACTAATGCTCTAAGCGACGTCCCACCATGGCAGCTGGGGAATTAAATAAATCGGGAATAAAAGCTAGTATCAGTAAATGCTGGCCTTGCCCCAAACACACTTGCATATATATCTATGCACAGATCCCTTAACATTCCCACACATGCTGACCAACGCACACACCCACTCATGTGCATTCCTACAAACACACACATTCCTCTACACATCAGCACCCTTTTGCTCATACACTTACAAGTGCTCACACCTATTTTCAATGTATTTATTCATAGAGTAAAAGAGACATAACGGCACAGAAGGAGGCCATTTGGCCCATCGAGTCCGTGCTGGCTCTCTGCAGAGCAATCCAGTCAGTGCTCCATCCCCGTAGCCCTGCAAGTTTATTTCCCTCAAGTGTCTATCCAGTCTCCCCTTGAAAACATTGAGTGTCGCCACTTCTGTTGGCAGCAAGTTCCAGGTCCTCACCATTCGCTGCGTAAAAAAGGTTTTTCCTCACATCCCTCCTGTATCTCTTGCCAAAAACCTTAAATCTGTGTCCCCCTAGTCCTTGTACCATCAACTAGTGGGAACAGCCTTTCCCCGTCTAGCCTATCCAAACCCGTCATAATCTTGTACACCTCTATCAAATCACCCCGCAACCTCCTTTGCTCTAATGAAAACAAATCCAGCTTCTCCAACCTGTCCTTGTAGCTAAGATCCCCCATCCCCGGAACCATTCTGGTAAATCTCCTCTGCACCCTCTCAAGGGCCTTCACATCCTTCCTAAAGTGTGGTGACCAGAACTGGACGCAATACTCCAGTTGTGGTCTAACCAGCGCTTTATAAAGGTTCAGCATAACTTCTCTACTTTTGTACTCAATACCTCTATTTATGAAGCCCGAGATCCCATATGCTTTGCTAACCACTCTCTCAATATGTCCTGCCACCTTCAGGGACCTATGCACATTAACTCCTAGGTCCCTCTGTCCCTGCACACTCTTTAAAACTGTGCCATTAAGTATATATTGCCTCTCCCTGTTCCTTCTGCCAAAATGCATCACCTCACACTTCACTTAAATTCCATTCTGCCACTTGTCTGCCCATTCCGCTAGCCTTTCTATGTCCTGTTGCAGTCGAATGGTATCATTCTCACTGTTTGCCACACCCCCACGTTTGGTGTCATCGGCAAATTTAGAAATTCTACTCTGTATTCCAATATCCAGGTCATTTATATATATATATATATCAAAAAAAGCAGTGGACCCAGCACTGACCCTTGGGGAACACCACTGTCTACCATCCTCCAGTCTGATAAACAGCCATTTACCACAACTCGCTGTTTTCTGTCCTTAAGCCAATTCCTTATCCAAGCTGCCACTGACCCACCTATTCCATGACCCTCAATTTTGTTAACCAGCCTTCTATGTGGTACTTTGTCAAATGCCTTCCTAAAATCCATGTAGACATCAATCCTCCCTGTTACTTTGTCAAAAAATTCAATTAGACTAGTCAAATACGATCTGCCTTTTACAAATCCATGTTGGTTCTCCTTAATTAGCTTAAACCTCTCCAAGTGCCCGTTAATTTTTTTCTTGATTATTGTTTCTAAAACTTTATCCACCACTGATGTTAAACTGACTGGCCTGTAGTTACTAGGATTGTCCTTACACCCTTTCTTGAACAATGGTGTCACATCTTTTGTCTCTTATTCTTGCAATAGTAATGTGACAGTCAATTCAATGAAGTTCAGCGTACAAGCGGCTCACAGCACCGCACTTACAGTTTCTCATATAGAAAGTGGTTTGGCTAACCTGTGCTTAAACTATGACTCATGTCTGATACCAGATTACTCAATGTCCAGTTTCTCTGGCTACATTCTCTTAGACGGGATGGAGCCATCGTTAATCTGCCAAGAGATTGTGCGCTTGGATTAGAGTTTCCCATCAACCGATCAGCAGGGAACATCTATCCTGGGATCAGGCAGAGACTCATCCAAAGTACCCTGGACCAACTAGCACCCAACAAAATACATTTCAATGATTCGTTTTAATCCTCTTCCTCTTTGATTTGTAAACTTTCTTTTTCATTCCTTCCATCTTCACAGCTGCTGGCTACATCCCTTTGAGCCAAGAAGAGATTGCAGGACTTTAGACATCTTCACAGTTTCTCAACCATTTAACACAAGAAAGCAAAAGGGAATTTGTAAAGAGAGGCTGTTTCCCCTGGCTGGGGGGTCTAGAACCAGGGGTCACAGTCTCAGGGTAGATGCAGGGAGGATGTTTCCCTGGCTGGAGAGTCTAGAACCAGGGTCACAGTCTCAGGGTAGATGCAGGGAGGATGTTTCCCCCTGGCTGGAGAGTCTAGAACCAGGGGTCACAGTCTCAGGATAAGGGGGTCGGCCATTTAGGACTGAGATGAGGAGAAATTTCTTCACTCAGAGGGTTGTGAATCTTTGGAATTCTCTACCACAGAGGGCTGTGAAGGCTCAGTCATTGCATATATTCTAGAGATCGATAGATTTTTGAATATTAAGTGAATCAAGGGATAAGGGGATAGTGCAGGAAAGTGGAGTTGAGGTAGAAGATCAGCCATGATCTTATTGAATGGCGGAGCAGGCTCGAGGGGCCGAATGGCCGACTCCTGCTCCTAATTCTGATGTTCTTATGTAAATGTTTTATTGGCTTGTAAATATACCTGTAACCTAGAAAACCCAGAACCATTGACCAATCGATGGGTCAGTCCCCAAACATTGACCAACTTCAGTTCAGCACTCAGGATCATTGGTCACTCCATCACCACCATCATCAAGACCGCCTATTTCCACCTACGTAACATCGCCCATCTCCACCCCGCTCTCAGCTCATCTGCTGCTAAAACCCTCATCCATGCCTTTGTTACCTCTAGACCTGACTATTGCAACGCACCCCTGGCTGGCCTCCCACCTTCCACTCTCTGTAAACTTGAGGTCATCCAAAATTCTGCTGCCCCGTGTCCTAACTCGCACTGAGTCCCGTTCACCCATCACTCCCTGTGCTCGCTGACCTATATTGGCTCCTGGTCCAGCAATGCCTCGATTTTAAAATTCTCATCCTTGTGTTGAAAATCCCTCCATGGCCCTCGCCCTCCCTGTCTCTGTAACCCCTGTAAGTTTCATGGAGCAGTTTGGCTCCAGGGTGTGAAACGGTTAAACTTCGAGGCACAGAAAAGGTGCCAGTCATCTAAAGTCTGAATCATGACCAGTTCTTTGGGAACACATTGACAACACTGGACAATGAAAGCTTTGACTCATGATTAACTCTGAAAAGGACATTGACATTGAACTGTGAGGCCTTGAATCATGATTGGTTTCGATGGGAAAAATTAACATCTGGACAATGCTCTGAGTTTAACTGAAACAATGGGGGTCACGAGCGACTTCCTGACATCAATGGAAGACACACTAGTCCTGAGCAGACCGTCAGCTAACCAACCATCAACAGTAATAGAAATCACATTGTGTATGCGTTACAGGGAGCGGGAAAGGAGATACGGAGTTATCTTCGATCTCACCGCTCTGTATACCTCCGGTGATTGAATTACAGGTTGACGAGGTGTGAATGTCGGGCAGTTCAGCAAACCGACAACCGAAACTGGTTGGGGGAGGCCCAGCTATGGGACCAGGTGACTGAAGAACTATAATGAACGACATCGCCTTGTGGATACTGCTGCAGTCAGGTGAAGAAGGACAGGGGGACCGGTCATCTCCAGATCAGGCCTACGATCAACATCGGTAACGACCAACCGCATGGGCAATTGTCAGTTTCAGTCAAATCTCTCAGGGGTTTTTGTCTGTGGTTTGTTGGTTTACAGTTTTGGCTCAAGCCTAAACCTTTGTGTCGTGTATATTTTGTTCCTGTAAGACCCAGAGTCCAAGAATCCTTGTAAGGCACAAGGGAACTGAACACCTTACACCTCCTCCAGCCCACAATCCTCTGAGATCTCTGCGCTCCTCCAATTCTGGCCTCTTGAGCATCCCTAATTATAATCGCTCCACCATTGGCGGCCATGGCTTCAGCTGGCTGGGCCCTAAGCTCTGGAATTTCCTCCCTAACCCTCTCCGCCTCTCTCTCCTCTATTAAGGTGCTCCTTAAAACCAACCTCTTTGACTAAGCTTTTGTCACCTGTCCTAATATCTCCTTATGTGGCTCGGTGTCAAATTTTGTTTGATAATCGCTCCTGTGAAGCGCCTTGGGACGTTTTACTACGTTAAAGGTGCTGTATAAATACAAGTTGTTATTACCCTTTGAAGTTATCACATGACCTCAGAGAACAACTTCCGTCTGCTCAGCCACTACTTTCCGAGTTTGTGTTTCTTCCAGTTCTAATCTCAAGAACAGTACATTCTGGATGTTGACTGTTGATGTTTCTGTCAAAGGCTTTCAGGCTACCCTGTCCTGCTAACGTAGAGTTTATGTTGCAGGGATCTATAGCACATGTATTGTTAAACTGCCTCCTCAGTTTACAAAAGAATCATCTACTCCCTCAGTACGAATGGTAAATCTTTGAAATATGCCGAACCCTAAGACATCATTCAAGGGATGTTGATTAATGCACAAATCAACTTGCTGCGATTTCGTTATATTGTAAAATAATCTACTTGTTGCAAAGATTTGTGACTTACAATCAAGACAGCCCAGCCCGTGCTCTCTCGTGTTGAAGGACTGCACTTTAAGTTGAAGAAATAAACATTGCGATTCCTGAATGCAATAAGTGACCCCCAAAAATGTACTCGAGTCTTAATGTCCTTGTGTAAAATGACCAGATCGAATATTTGTAAAATCAGAACTTAACTGAAAACTAAAGTGGACTATTTAAACTCCGCCCCCGCCCCCCCACCCCCCACCCCCCACAGCGCCTGCTAACTTGCTGGTAGTTTAGGAAAAGTCTTATCTTGTGTCTGATTATTCTGCCTGACAGGCATTAAGACCTTGTATAAAATTTTGAGTGGACAAGTTATCTATTTAACATTTAGGCCACAACTGGAGTATTGCGTCCAGTTCTGGTCACCACACTTTAGGAAGGATGTGAAGGCCCTTGAGAGGGTGCAGAGGAGATTTACCAGAATGGTTCCGGGGATGGGGGATCTTAGCTACAAGGACAGGTTGGAGAAGCTGGATTTGTTTTCATTAGAGCAAAGGAGGTTGAGGGGTGATTTGATAGCGGTGAACAAGATTATGACGGGTTTGGATAGGCTAGACGGGGAAAGGCTGTTCCCACTAGTTGATGGTACAAGGACTAGGGGGACACAGATTTAAGCTTTTTGGCAAGAGATACAGGGGGGATGTGAGGAAAAACTTTTTTACGCAGCGAGTGGTGATGACCTGGAACTCGCTGCCGACGGAAGTGGTGGAAGCGGAGACACTCAATGTTTTCAAGGGGAGACTGGATAGGCACTTGAGGGAAATAAACTTGCAGGGCTATGGGGATAGAGCGGGGGAATGGGACTGACTGGATTGCTCTACAGAGAGCCGGCACGGACTCGATGGGCCGAATGGCCTCCTTCTGTGCCGTTATGACTCTATGACATTAACAAGTTCTTGCTTAGAATGCTGATACCTCCAGAGCCCTACCTGGGCAGTTGCCGTGGTTACATGTGGCGCTTAATTACAGTGGGAATGAATGAATACTTAGATTATTATTTTTGAAACTACATCAGGTTCACAATAACGCACTTCCAGTCAGAATCTCAGTAAGGCGGAAAAGAATTCCATGTCCAACATGCTGTTCTGGGCCACTTCCGTGTGTTACACAAGAACATTAAACTTCTATGTACCCTATCCCCACAGATAGATACCCAAGCTCATACATAGGTAACATAGTCCATAGTTAAGATAGGAGATGGCATGAGCAAGCTGAGGGAAGGGTTTGTGGAGGGTACCTGGGAGATGATAGGAGTGAGATTAGGAAAGGGTTTGTGGAGGGTACCTGGGAGATGATAGGAGTGAGATTAGGAAAGGGTTTGTGGAGGGTACCTGGGAGATGATAGGAGTGAGATTAGGAAAGAGTTTGTGGAGGGTACCTGGGAGATGATAGGAGTGAGATTAGGAAAGGGTTTGTGGAGGGTACCTGGGAGATGATAGGAGTGAGATTAGGAAAGGGTTTGTGGAGGGTACCTGGGAGATGATAGGAGTGAGATTAGGAAAGGCATCATTAGTGAGGATGAGGAACGAGATTATGGAAGAGTTTGTGCAAAGAAAGACTTGCATTTCTCCAGCGTCTTTCACGACCACTGGACGTCCCAAAGTGCTTTACAGCTAATGAAGTACTTTTTGAAGTGTAGTCACTGTTGTAATGTAGGAAACGCAGCAGCCAATTTACACACAGCAAGCTCCCACAAACAGCAATGTGAAAATGACCAGATAATCTGTGTTAGTGATGTTGGTTGAGGGATAAATATTGGCCCAGGACACCAGGGAGAACTCCCCTGCTCTTCTCCGAAATAGTGCCGTGAGATCCTTTACGTCCACCTGAGAGAGCAGACGGGGCCTCGGTTCAACATCTCATCCGAAAGACGGCACCTATGACAGTGCGGCGCTCCCTCAGTACCGCCCCTCCGACAGTGCGGCGCTCCCTCAGTACTGCCCCTCCGACAGTGCGGCACTCCCTCAGTACTGCCCCTCCGACAGTGCGGTGCTCCCTCAGTACCGCCCCTCCGACAGTGCAGCGCTCCCTCAGTACTGCCCCTCCGACAGTGCAGCACTCCCTCAGTACTGCCCCTCCGACAGTGCAGCACTCCCTCAGTACTGCACTGGAGTGTCAGCCAAGCTTTATGTGCTGAAGTCCCTGGAGTGGGACTTTGAAGCCACAACCTTCTGACTCAGAGGCGAGAGTGCTGCCCACTGAGCCACAGCTGACACTGTGGAAGGTATAAGGGTAGTGACGTCAGCAAAGTTAAGGTTAAGGTTTGTGGAGAGTACCTGGGAGATGACGGGAGAGAAGTTACAGAAGAATTGGTAGAGAGAGTAAATTAGGTAGCAGCTGCATCGAGGTAGTAACGAATACCATAAACTATTAGACAAACTCCTCAGTGTCCCCCAGTTACATGTTAACATCTTCCAATAGATTCTTCTGCTGGGCAAGGTTGCGATGGAGAAGGTTGTGTAGGGCTGCTCCAGGCAGAGTGAAGACCCTCCTAAACCAATCCCCCGCCAGCAGGACACAGCAGTGAAGCTTCATAATCATTTTAATGACAAAGATAATGGGAATATTTTCTGTAAAAAAGCCTTTTTATATATATATGTAAACACAACTGTATAAGTTTTTTTTTACAAACTTTTACTCAGCATAGAACTGCTACAAACTACAAGTGATGTATAAACGAATGCCATCAGCCGTGGCTCAGTGGGTCGCACTCTCTCTCTCTCGCCTCAGAGTCAGAAGGTTGTGAGTTCAAATCCCACTCCAGAGACTTGAGCAGAAAAATCGAGACTGACACTCCAGTGCAGTGCTGAGGGAGTGCTGCACTGTGGGAAGGGCAGTACTGAGGGAGCGCTGCACCGTCGGAGGGGCAGTACTGAGGGAACGCAGCACTGTCGGAGGGGCAGTACTGAGGGAACGCAGCACTGTCGGAGGGGCAGTACTGAGGGAACGCAGCACTGTCGGAGGGGCAGTACTGAGGGAGTGCCGCACTGTGGGAGGGGCAGTACTGAGGGAGAGCTGCACTGTCGGAGGGGCAGTACTGAGGGAGTGCCGCACTGTCGGAGGGGCAGTACTGAGGGAACGCAGCACTGTCGGAGGGGCAGTACTGAGGGAGTGCTGCACTGTCGGAGGGGCAGTACTGAGGGAGTGCCGCACTGTCGGAGGGGCAGTACTGAGGGAGCACTGCACTGTCAGAGGGGCAGTACTGAGGGAGCGCTGCACTGTTGGAGGGGCAGTACTGAGGGAGCGCTGCACTGTCGGAGGTGCCGTCTTTCGGATGAGACATTAAACCGAGGCCCCGTCTGCTCTCTCAGGTGGATGTAAAAGATCCCACTATTTCGAAGAAGAGCAGGGGAGTTCTCCCTGGTGTCCTGGGCCAATATGTATCCCTCAACCAACATCACTAAAACAGATTATCTGGTCATTATCACATTGCTGTTTGTGGGAGCTTGCTGTGCACAAATTGGCTGCTGTGTTTCCTACATTACAACAGTGACTACACTTCAAAAAGTACTTCATTGGCTGTAAAGCGCTTTGGGACGTCCTGTGACTGTGAAAGGCGCTGGAGAAATGCAAGTCTGTCTTTTATCTTTTATATAACGGCAAGGTTACATTCCATTGCAGCAGTAACAGACGTATCAGAAATACAAGAGTTCACCATTAAAACTGCAAAGAATATCATAAACGTCACAGAAAATGGTTTGTGCCAATTCTGTCTTCTGTCCATGTGTCATCTTGTGCCCAAATACTTCCATTCAAAATGAGAAGATCTTGCAATGGGAGACAGTCATTCTGGAGGCGGATCCTGTCCACTGCACAACAGCTGCTCCATCTAGTGGGAACTCCCGAGCACAAAACCATGACTCACCAGACAAAGACTGGCTTTTAGACTGATCACGTCTCTCAGTAATAATCCCCATCAACAGGGGCAGACCGGCTCCCCTGAAAGGCTGCAGAATTCTTCGGGATTCTCCTGGGAAAAGGTGGGACACACACACACACTGATAATACAGCTCAATGGGACCATTCTCGGGAATACTCGGGAAATCTCCCACTGCTGGGAAGGCGAATGGGGGCTGGGGAGGGAGGGGGACACATTGCAAAACTCTGCGATCTGCAGCTGCACTTTCTGCTCATTGAAGCTAAATGCATGGAAACTCACAGGCTT
This sequence comes from Squalus acanthias, assembly GCA_030390025.1. Lineage (NCBI taxonomy): Eukaryota > Metazoa > Chordata > Chondrichthyes > Squaliformes > Squalidae > Squalus > Squalus acanthias. The sequence goes on along the minus strand of JASTWF010000979.1, from coordinate 9,035 downwards.
GAAGTGTACAAATTTGCAAAGTGTGCTCCCATCACAGGGCACAGAGCCTTGCAAAAAAAATCTCCATCTATTTGCTATTAATAGTTTTCACAGCAATAAGCTAGTTGTTAATATAAATAGACAAGTCGTTGACAAGGACAGTGAAGTGCGACACAGTCAAAAGTCTTCAGTAAATAAATTAAACATGTAAAAGGAACAAAAAGACTTGCGTTTCTCCAGCGCCTTTCACAGTCACAGGACGTCCCACAGCGCTTTACAGCCAATGAAGTACTTTTTTTGAAGTGTAGTCACTGTTGTAATGTAGGAAACACAGCAGCCAATTTGCGCACAGCAAGCTCCCACAAACAGCAATGTGATAATGACCAGATCATCTGCTTTAGTGATGTTGGTTGAGGGATAAATATTGGCCCCAGGATACCAGGGAGAACTCCCCTGCTCTTCTTCGAAATAGTGCCTTGGGATCTTTTACATCCACCTGAGAGAGCAGACGTGGCCTCGGTTTAACGTCTCATCCGAAAGACGGACCCTACGACTGTGCGGCGCTCCCTCAGTACTGCCCCTCTGACGGTACAGCACTCCATCAGTACTGCCCCTCCGACATTGCAGCACTCCCTCAGTACCGCCCCTCCGACAGTGCGGCGCTCCCTCAGTACTGCCCCTCCGACAGTGCGGCGCTCCCTCAGTACTGCCCCTCCGAGAGTGCGGCACTCCCTCAGTACCGCCCCTCTGAAAGTGCGGCGCTCCCTCAGTACTGCCCCTCCGACAGTGCGGCGCTCCCTCAGTACTGCCCCTCCGACAGTGCAGCGCTCCCTCAGTACTGCCCCTCCGACAGTGCAGCGCTCCCTCAGTACTGCCCCTCTGACAGTGCAGCGCTCCCTCAGTACTGCCCCTCCGACAGTGCAGCGCTCCCTCAGTACTGCCCCTCAAACAGTGCCGCGCTCCCTCAGTACTGCCCCTCCGACAGGCAGCGCTCTCTCAGTACTGCCCCTCCGACAGTGCAGCGCTCCCTCAGTACTGCTCCTCCAACAGTGCAGCACTCCCTCAGTACTGCCCCTCCGACAGTGCGGCGCTCCCTCAGTACTGTCCCTCCGACAGTGCAGCACTCCCTCAGTACTGCCCCTCCGACAGTGCGGCGCTTCCTCAGTACCGCCTCTCCGACAGTGCAGCACTCCCTCAGTATTGCCCCACCGACAGTGTGGCGCTTCCTCAGTACCACCTCTCCGACAGTGTGGCGCTCCCTCAGTACTGCCCCTCTGACAGTGCGCCGCTCCCTCAGTACTGCCCCTCCGACAGTGCAGCGCTCCCTCAGTACTGCCCCTCCGACAGTGCGGCGCTCCCTCAGTACTGTCCCTCCGACAGTGCAGCACTCCCTCAGTACTGCTCCTCCGACAGTGCGGCGCTTCCTCAGTACCGCCTCTCCGACAGTGCAGCACTCCCTCAGTATTGCCCCACCGACAGTGTGGCGCTTCCTCAGTACCACCTCTCCGACAGTGTGGCGCTCCCTCAGTACTGCCTCTCCGACAGTGCAGCGCTCCCTCAGTGCTGCCCCTCAGACAGTGCAGCGCTCCCTCAGTACTGCCCCTCCGACAGTGCGGCGCTCCCTCAGTACTGCCCCTCCGACAGTGCGGCGCTCCCTCAGTACTGCCCCTCTGACAGTGCGGCGCTCCCTCAGTACTGCCCCCCGACAGTGCAGCACTCCCTCAGCACTGCCCCTCCAACAGTGCAGCGCTCCCTCAGTACTGCCCCTCCGACAGTGCAGCGATCCCTCATTATGCCCCTCAGACAGTGCAGCGCTCCCTCAGTACTGCCCCTCCGACAGTGCGGCGCTCCCTCAGTACTGCCCCTCCGACAGTGCGGCGCTCCCTCAGTACTGCCCCTCTGACAGTGCGGCGCTCCCTCAGTACTGCCCCCCGACAGTGCAGCACTCCCTCAGCACTGCCCCTCCAACAGTGCAGCGCTCCCTCAGTACTGCCCCTCCGACAGTGCAGCGATCCCTCAGTACTGCCCCTCCGACAGTGCAGCGCCCCCTCAGTACTGCCCCTCCGACAGTGCGGCGCTCCCTCAGTACTGCCCCTCCGACAGTGCGGCGCTCCCTCAGCACTGCCCCTCCAACAGTGCAGCGCTCCCTCAGCACTGTCCCCCGACAGTGCAGCACTCCCTCAGCACTGCCCCTCCAAAAGTGCAGCGCTCCCTCAGTACTGCCCCTCCGACAGTGCAGCGATCCCTCAGTACTGCCCCTCCGACAGTGCAGCGCCCCCTCAGTACTGCCCCTACGACAGTGCAGCGCTCCCTCAGTACTGACCCTACGACAGTGCAGCGCCCCCTCAGTACTGCCCCTCCGACAGTGCGGCGCTCCCTCAGTACTGTCCCTCCGACAGTGCGGCACTCCCTCAGTACTGCCCCTCCGACAGTGCAGCGATCCCTCAGTACTGCCCCTCCGACAGTGCAGCGCTCCCTCAGTACTGACCCTACGACAGTGCAGCGCCCCCTCAGTACTGCCCCTCCGACAGTGCGGTGCCCTCCCAGTACTGCCCCTCCGACAGTGCAGCGCTCCCTCAGTACTGCCCCTCTGACAGTGCGGCGCTCCCTCAGTACTGCCCCCCGACAGTACAGCACTCCCTCAGCACTGCCCCTCCAACAGTGCAGCGCTCCCTCAGTACTGCCCCTCCGACAGTGCAGCGCCCCCTCAGTACTGCCCCTCCGACAGTGCGGCGCTCCCTCAGTACTGCCCCTCTGACAGTGCAGTGCCCTCCCAGTACTGCCCCTCCGACAGTGCAGCGCTCCCTCAGTACTGACCCTACGACAGTGCAGTGCCCTCCCAGTACTGCCCCTCCGACAGTGCAGCGCTCCCTCAGTACTGCACTGGAGTGTCGGCCTAGATTTTTGTGCTCATGTCTCTGGAGTTGGACTTGAACCCACGACCTTCTGACTCAGAGGTGAGAGTGCTGCCCCCTGAGCCAGAGCTGATACTTAATGCAGCTGGTTTTATTTGTGGTGATGGGGCTGGGTTTAAACTCACAAAGTAGCAGTTATTGAAATGCACCATCAGACGCAGAAATTCGACTTGCACCCAAAATGGCCCCAAAGTCGGTGGCGCTCGGCTGGTCTGGGCGGGATGTCGGCCGCACTGATACTGGCCGGATGGTCATGTGTGGCGGGAGGGGGCGACGGGAGGTGAGCCTGGGGAGTTATAAATATATATATCTGAATAGTTGTTGGATTTAAGATCTGCTTGCTTAATAAATCTGCTCAACATTGAGAATAGTCAAGAAAATCTTTTATTCAACAATAAACATTCATTCTTCCTAATACAGCCCTCAGAAAGAAGAAAGAAGGACTCGCATTTCTACAGCGCCTTTCGCGACCTCAGGACGTCCTAAAGCGCTTTTTGAAGTGAAATCACTGTTGAAATGTCGGAAACGCGGCAGACAATTTGCGCACAGCAAGATTCCACCAACAGCAACCTGATAAAAGACCAGATAATCTGTTTTTCTAGTTAAAATGCTTGTGTAAAAATATAAGTGCTTCACAAGGAGAAAACAAGGAAGTAACCGTTTAATGACTAAAGATAAATCCCTCCTGCTGGTACGATTCCTGCACAATCGGCAAAAACTGGGGGGATTCATGGGCATAGTCAGCGTCCAATAGCAATATTCTCAGCGATTTTCCAGTGTTGTCTCGGAACAGTTAGTTTACACGGGATGTTGAACTATCGAATGTACCTCCCGTGTTCCCTTTAATTTTTTTTTGGGTGCTGTTTTTCATTTCGAAGCCGGTGAGGGGGCCGCGCGGAACCTCCAGCCCAGTGCGCGGCCGCGCAGCTTAAAGGGATCATTGCCGGTTATACAATCCCACTCCTTCATTTATCCGCGAGCGCGTCCCGGACCAGGCACTTTCTCCAGACCCGCTGCTGCTCTGACTAGCCACACTATTCGACTGAGTGCCAGGTCTTGGTTTGGGGGGCGGAGAAAGGGTCTCCCGACTATCCGAACATCAAATGTTTTCATTTCAACAAATTTAAGATATTTGAAAAGAAATATTGGAATCCTGGTACTCCAAGCAGCCATCAACACTGAATTCATTCCTTGCATGTTATGTCTCCAAGAGGGAGCTGGACCGGTTCCTGACTGGGGCCGAGAGCCCATCATAGAGAAGGTCAGTGTCTGTAGAGACAACACACGGTCCGTGTGATCTCCGGACTGGTTTCCATCGCCCGAGGGGGTCGGAGAGAAATTTTCCAGAGTATTTTTTCCCTTATTGGCCCTGGGGTTTGTCTGCCTCTCCCAGGAGATGACACGGCTGCGGGGAATGGGAGGGAGGGGGTGGGAGCGGGTGGGAGAGGGAGGAAGTGTTGAGTCGCGATGCTTCGGCCATCATGAGGTGCGGGGCAGGCTTGCTGGACCAGCTGGTCTTTTCCGGCCCGACAATTTCAGATGTTCGTATGGCACTCCTCATTCGTACTTCCGTTTTAAATCCAGTGGTTTTTTTTTAATGTCGTAATTGTTTTGGCCAAAGCTTTCTGTGCTCACTCATACAGGTCATGTTAGTCCCCTCACTGTAAGCTATGGGAAAACATCATCACTGCACATTCACAGCATGTGTGGAAACTTTCAAGACACAAAGGAGAATGGTGCTTCAAAAAAAGTTAATGCGATACCAATTGCTCCCATTAAATGCGAATAACATTTGCTTCACTGAGTACTTTTCCCAATACAGGACGCAACACAATCACAGCCCACTGCACCAGTACACCTTGTTTTCTTACTGTGTGCTCGCATTATTGTATCATGTGTCTGAGTAAAGCTCGCAAGGTCCTTTCAGAGAAGCCTGTACATTCTGAAATTTTTTTTTACAGGACTCATTGGAAGAAATAGCAACCAGTTTTGTTATAGATTTTGAAGGTCTTTAATATTATGAAGGGGTTCGATAGGGTAGACATAGAGAAGATATTTCCACTTCTGGGGGAGATCAAAACTAGGGGCCAAAAATATAAGAGAGTCACTCATAAATCCAATAGGGAATTCAGGAGAAACTTCTTTACCCAGAGAGTGGTGAGAATGTGGAACTTGCTACCACAGGGAGTGGTTGAGGCGAATGGTATAGATAGATTTAAGGGGAAGCTGGATAAACACATGAGGGAGAAAGGAATAGAAGGATTTGCTGACAGGGTGAGATGAAGAGGGGTGGGAGGAGGCTCGAGTGGAGCAGAAACACCGGCACGGACCAGTTGGCCAAATGGCCTGTTTCTGTGCTGTACATTCTGTGTAATTCTATGTAATGAAGGATTGAAGTATGTGACTGTTAGCAATGCAAGAGCAGGAAACACTGAACATATTTCCAAAGAGGTCTAGAAATAACTAGAGGCAATTGCTAACAGAATGAATGGGGCTTTACTAATGAAAACATCACAATGGGGATAAGAGTTGTCACTTAGTGCCCTAACAGACAACTGATTGCTGCTCAATTAATTATTAATTGCCCTTTACCCTGAAGGATCTCCATTACAGAATGCAACTCAAATTTTGTCTGTCATGGCTCAACTTGAGATTTCTGAAAATGCTCCAAAATTGGGCCTATGTCATGGGAAACTCAACAACCTCACAACTACCCATTGTGGTCAGTCACGATAAATCGATTAATCATTGCACCGTCCCAAGTATACAGTGCGGAGTCTCAATTCCAAATAAGGCTCCTTCAAATGGCAGTCGCTGCACTTGATAGATTGTCCTGCTGTCTGTGTGCTGTGGTGGGTTTAGAGGAAGTCTTTGTCGGTTATGGGTTCTGCAATGAATAACAAAATACACAAGCACAGAAAATTAAGATTCAGTCGTAAATTGATTTTATGCTAAATGTACAGAATTGAAGTGCACCTGGCACTCAACTGGCATAGCCATCCGTCACCAGATCTGGCATAGCCATCCATCGCCAGATCTGGCATAGCCATCATCACCAGATCTGGCATAGCCATCCATCACCAGATCTGCTCTAGCCATCCATCACCAGATCTGGCATAGCCATCCGTCACCAGATCTGGCATAGCCATCCATTGCCAGATCTGGCATAGCCATCCGTCACCAGATCTGGCATAGCCATCCATCGGCAGATCTGGCATAGCCATCATCACCAGATCTGGCATAGCCATCCATCACCAGATCTGGCATAGCCATCCATCACCAGATCTGCTCTAGCCATCCATCACCAGATCTGGCATAGCCATCCGTCACCAGATCTGGCATAGCCATCCATCGCCAGATCTGGCATAGCCATCATCACCAGATCTGGCATGGCCATCCGTCACCAGATCTGGCATAGCCATCCATCACCAGATCTGGCATAGCCATCCGTCACCAGATCTGGCATAGCCATCCATCGCCAGATCTGGCATAGCCATCCGTCACCAGATCTGGCATAGCCATCCATCGCCAGATCTGGCATAGCCATCATCACCAGATCTGGCATGGCCATCCATCGCCAGATCTGGCATAGCCATCATCACCAGATCTGGCATAGCCATCCATCACCAGATCTGGCATAGCCATCCATCACCAGATCTGGCATAGCCATCCATCACCAGATCTGGCATAGCCATCCATCACCAGATCTGGCATAGCCATCATCACCAGATCTGCTCTAGCCATCCATCACCAGATCTGCTCTAGCCATCCATCACCAGATATGGTTGACCATCCATTCAGATCTGGTTTGTCCATATTAAGGTCCATTGGACCTTCCTCTTCTCTGCCAAATCCTCTCAACTATTGCACCATCATCCTGGAGAACAAAGATAATGCCAGGCTGCTTTTCTCCATGACCGACCATCTCCTTGAACTCCTGTCCCTTGCCTTCTTTACCCTTTCCTCTATTGCAAGGGTGAGGAGCTCATGGATTTCCTCATCACCACAATAGAGACCATCCGTTCAGCTGCCTCAGCTGCTTCCCCTTTCCCTTGGCCCCTAAGCGAAGCCTACCACCTCCCCCCACCCCCCTGCCCCCAGACCACCCTTTCATTCTATCCCTGGCCCCCTGGGATTGGGGATATTAGCCCCTGTTATTAGCAGTTTCACAGGGGGTAGATTTACTTTGCACACTATTCCTTATTATAAGCATTCTATACCATTCCAATGTTAAATGCAGTAAACAGGACATTCACGATACCTCCAAAATCTCAGCAAGCTCCTCAATCTTTCCGTTTTCCACCGCATCATTCTTCCCAGAAGACGGCTCACCTGTAACAGTCAGAACACGTACAAGATAAGGACAGCGGCAAATTAAATATTGTTATTTATTGAAGTAATTGAGAGGGGACTGGGTGAACACACTGCCCCTTGAACTCTGGGACCTGCGCTTTAACAAGCCCAGATAGATAGGAATGACGGGCTACTCTCCCCGTCACCCGTAAGGGTTCTTTGTGAAATGACTCCGGACAGGCTCAATTAATTTATAATGGGTGTCCCTCCACATGAGAAAAAGTGGCCACAGCTTGTGATAAACTGGAAAGCTCACTGGCAAAAACTTTAAGTGTGGTTGAAGTTAGAAAGACAAATATCAAACTGATGCAAATGAAGTTAGTTCTAAAGATGGATTTAAGGTAGATTTTTGGGGTCTTCCTGCCAGGCTATAGCTGATCTGGGAGTTCTGATTCTAGGTGTGGGATGTTAAAAGTGGGATCATGTTCCATTCGTCAGCACGAACGTCTCTCAATTTGATGGGAGCAACAAGAAATTAAAATCATAAATGGTTAAAACTCCCACATGCTGCCAATTTTCTGCGTTAGGTTGCCAATGAATTAGTGCCAAGTTAGGGGCCGTTCTTGTGTTGCTCATGCCCACTAGGGAGGGAGTTGAGTCTACCCCAATCCATTGCACATAAAACCCTTGCAGTCAGCAGAGGAGGCTTCCTCGCTTTGGCTTCAGCTGGGTTTGAACTCAGAGGTCAAAACTCAACGGAGTTAATTTCTGTCTTTTTTTAAATTTGTTCACGGGATGTGGGCGTCGCTGGCAAGGCCAGCATTTATTGCCCATCCCTAGTTGCCCTCGAGAAGGTGGTGGTGAGCCGCTGCCTTGAACCGCTGCAGTCCGTGTGGTGAAGGTGCTCCCACAGTGCTGTTAGGGAGGGAGTTCCAGGATTTTGACCCAGCAACGATGAAGGATCGGTGATATATTTCTAAGTCAGGATGGTGTGTGACTTGGAGGGGAACTTGGAGGTGGTGGTGTTCCCATGCGCCTGCTGCCCTTGTCCTTCTAGGTGGTAGAGGTCACGGGTTTGGGAGGTGCTGTCGAAGAAGCCTTGGCAAGTTGCTGCACTGAATCTTGTAGATGGTACACACTGCAGCCACGGTACGCCGGTGGTGGAGTGAGTGAATGTTTAAGGTGGTGGATGGGGTGCCGATCAAGCGGGCTGCTTTGTCCTGGATGGTGTCGAGCTTCTTGAGTGTTGTTGGAGCTGCACTCATCCAGGCAAGTGGAGAGTATTCCATCACACTCCTGACTTGTGCCTTGTAAAAGGTAGGAAGGGAGTCAGGAGGTGAGACACTCACCGCAGAATACCTAGCCCCTGACCTGCTCTTGTTGCCACAGTATTTATATGGCAGCAAATGTGGCTGAGTGAATCACCCACCTGTGTTATAACCCATCCAATTCACAATCTACTGACATCCATGGAATGTATATCGGCCAGGTTCTATGATGAGCAGACTGTCTGTTCTGCCACATTACTGTCCATGCGGTAAAAGGGAATTGGATAAATACTTGAAGGGGAAAAATTTTGCAGGGCTGTGGGGAAAGAGCAGGGGGAGGTGGGACTAACTGGAGAGCTCTTTCAAAGAGCCGGCACAGGCACGATGGGCCGAATGGCCTCCTCCTGTGCTGTATTATTCTATGATTCTAATATCTAACCTACTGTAACATCTTGTCTCCAATTCTCATTTTTTTCCCAAGCTGTCAGTATTTTTGTTTGGAAACCCTCGTTGTGCAGAAGCCTCCTCCATGGTGCTCAGTCAACATTCACTGCAGGCTACAGCTCGTGGAGTGGAGCTG